>CM044395.1:77477500-77647500 GCA_024322285.1 Musa beccarii
TAGCCAAAAGCTTAACAATCATATTTGAGTGAGTTTGATGACCGTGTAGGCTTGCATATAATGTATGTGTTGTTGAATCTCGAATTTTGATAATGAAACTAATTGATTGTGTTTTATGGTCTAACTGCATTTTGAGTGACGCAGGTCTATTATCGATCATGATTAGACAGTTGACGCTAGAAGAATTGACGTTGCGCCGGAAGTGATTATGTTAGGATATTGGATGTCGAGCCGGAGGTTCGGTCGACAATCGGTAGGAGGCTTCGGGCGTTGGGCATTGGGCTAAGAAGAGCGGAGTTACGCCAAGGATATCGGGGTTGCGGAGGTCAACCGCCGATTGGGTAACAAGCTGCAAGAGAGGACGATGCACCGAAGAATCAGACGAAGCGCTGACCAATTATGTGCCGGGCAACTGAATGTCAATTCGCGTTGTAATAACTATCTAGATCGAAGTAGAGTTTTTGTTTATGTGTGTACAGGATTAACTACGATGACGATGAAGACGTAAAGTGAAATAAAGTGCCAGAAGACAAGTGTGATGGATCGTTGGGAGTTCGAGAGTTCGACAGAAGTTCGAAGATTCGTTGGGAGTGCTGCCAGAACTAGCCGAGAATGAGTAGGAGCTTGCTGAAGGGTTTTCGAAAGTTCGCCGGAAGGTTCCTCGGAAGTTCGCGGAGCTTGCCAAGAAAGATCAGAGCTTGCCAATGAAGCTCGTTAGAACTCGCCAAGATCATCATGAAGTCCGGGAGCTTGCCGGGAGTCCGCAGAATGGTTTTCGAGGGTTCGTCGGAAGACCGTCGGAAGATCATCGGAAGCTCACCGGAAGAAGTCTTGACTTGTTAGACTTTGTAATAGCCTAGGAAATGTCTTTAAAATTTATAGTTAGCATGTAATTTGGTTTAGGATTAGGTGTTAATCCTATAAACTAAGTAGGGGCCAATTGGGCCTTGTTTTGGAGCGATTTGGGCCGAGTTTAAGGCCCAAACCAACGTGTTGGAATAGGCTGGGTGGTGGCACTGCCCATGACCAGAGAGCTGGGCGGTGGCATCGCCCAGCACCCGAGAGCACTGGCGGTGGCACCGCCCAGTACCACCAGAATACCGAAAACTAAGGTGATTCAAATTTAGGCTCCAAGTTTGGGCTTCAAATTTGAATCCTCTTGAGGCCCATAAATACCCCTCTCATTCATAGATGAAGGGATGTCTAGAACTGAGATAAAAAGAGGGAAAACTCTGTTGAAAGTTGTCACGCCCGGCCCGTTGGCTCCAAGGCCAAAGGCCTTAGGAGGTCAGGTGGGGTGCATTAATCCCACATCGGAAAGGATGGGGGGAGGTCTTGGGCTTATAAGCGGGGGCGGCAACACATCTGGCGAACCGGTTTTTCGGGTGTGGGTTAAGGCCTTATGCGAGTATGGTATCAGAGCCACCCTTGACCTTTACTGACTCACGCCAAGCGCCCCGGGTCAACACTTTGGGGGTAGGCAGGGTGGTCAATCCGTGACGAGGACGTCACGTGATTGAGTGGGGGAGAATGTCACGCCCGGCCCGTTGGCTCCAAGGCCAAAGGCCTTAGGAGGTCAGGTGGGGTGCATTAATCCCACATCGGAAAGGATGGGGGGAGGTCTTGGGCTTATAAGCGGGGGCGGCAACATATCTGGTGAATCGGTTTTTCGGGTGTGGGTTAAGGCCTTATGCGAAGGAGGTCAGGTGGGGTGCATTAATCCCACATCGGAAAGGATGGGGGGAGGTCTTGGGCGTATAAGCGGGGGCGGCAACACATCTGGCGAACCGATTTTTTGGGTGTGGGTTAAGGCCTTATGCGAGTATGGTATCAGAGCATGATTTGAGAATCACTAAGAATATTTTTTTTATGTACTTGATGAAAAAAATATATATATATTTTGAGGTTTATTGACTATTCATTTAGAGATTGATCAAAGAAAATTCCTTTGATGTTTTAGGAAGCAAGGATAGCGAGATCATCCTGGTTCTCTGTTGCATCTATCTGCTGATCAATTGAGTGGTATCATGCGGACTTTGGAGACTATGACACAGGTGATGCAACAACAACAACGACTGTCCAACAAGGAAGTAATGATGGAACAGAGACATCAA
This sequence comes from Musa beccarii, assembly GCA_024322285.1. Classification (NCBI taxonomy): domain Eukaryota; kingdom Viridiplantae; phylum Streptophyta; class Magnoliopsida; order Zingiberales; family Musaceae; genus Musa; species Musa beccarii. The sequence goes on from CM044395.1 coordinate 77,479,615, forward strand.
ACCAGACGGGGTTGGGAATTGGGACGGTTTAAGAAGCTTAGTCCTCCCGTTTTAGTGGTGAATCTGATTCAATGGTGGCGAGCGATGGATTATGCAGATAGAGAAAATATTTGATGCTTTAAATTACCCCGATGATCGAAAGGTTTTTCTTGCCACCTTTATGCTTTGGAAGGAGAAGTTTGAACACGGTGGAGAATGATTAAGAGGATGTCTCGAAATCAAACATGAGCCAATGACATGGAAGTTATTCCAAGAAAAGTTTAACGATAAATATTTTCCAGATTGTATGGGAGAGCAAAAGAATTGGAGTTCTTAAATCTTATCCAGGAAGTATGACGGTTACAAAGTATGAATCTAAATTCATGAGCTCTCCAGGTTTGCACACATATATGATCGATGATGAATCTAGAAAAGCAAGAAGGTTTGAAAGGGGATTACGGCCAGCAATAAGAAGCCGAATGTCAGCTTTAAAATTTCAAACATATGCTGATACGGTAGAAAGAGCTTTGAAAATTGAAAGAGACATAGAGGAAATTCAAGAAATCATTGGCAAGAACAAAAGGGACAAATATACTGGCAAAAGCAGGAGGGAAAATGAATATGAAGCTAGTAACAAGAGGTTTAAGACATCTGGATTTGAGAAAAGGAAACCATTGGGGAGGACTCAGTTATGTGCAAAATGTGGATTAAATCATGAAACAAGCCAGTGTTTTCGGGTGACTGGAGCATGTTTTGGTTGTGGAAAGCTAGATCATCAATTAAGAGATTGCCCACTGAAAAGGAAGAAAGAGCCACTATCTCCTAGACCCTCAGCCCATGCTAGAGTGTACGCTATCACTGAACAAGATTCTAAAGCTTCTAAATCAATAGTGGAAGGTATTCTTCATGTTTCTAAAAGAAATGCAAAAGTTTTGTTTGATCCCGGCTCCAACTTATCGTTTGTTTCACAATACTTTGCTTGTCACTTGGATATTCTACCTAGACCCTGGATTATATGTTATATGTAACAAGCCGCATTGTTGGAGATTCATTGGCAACAAACTTGGTTTACCCATCTTGCTTGATCTCTATTGGAGAACACGAACTCTTTGCTGATTTGATTCTCCTAGAGATCCAGGGCTTTGATATTATACTTGGCATGGATTGGTTATCTTCTCATCACGCTAGTATTGATTGTTACAAAAAATAATTACTTTCTCGCATACCAGATCGGCCTATATTTTTCTTTGAGGGCATTAGGCATGATTTGCCTCCTTGCTTGATATCAACACTTCAAGTTTATCGTCTTATGCAGAAAGGTTGTTTTTGTTATATGGTGTGTGTAAAGGAGCATTCAAATCAGAAACCCACCTAGATGAAATTGAAGTGGTCAAGGAATTCCCGATGTATTCCCAGATGACTTGCCTGGTTTACCTCTAGATAGAGAGGGTGAATTTGCTATTGATCTAGTCCCCAATACAACCCCAATATCTAAGCCTCCCTACAGAATGGCACCACTCGAGCTAGAAGAGTTAAAGAAGCAAATACAAGAATTATTAGATAAGGGTTTCATACGACCCAAAGTGTATCCCCATGGGGTGCTCCTCAGTACTATTAGTGAAGAAGAAGGATGGAACATTGAGGCTTTGTATTGATTATAGACAGGTTGAATCGGTGACCATCAAAAACAAGTATCCCATACCTAGAATTGATGATTTGTTTGATCAAGCTGCAGGGTGCACAAGTATTCTCTAAGATTGACTGAGGTCGTTACTATCGATTGAAGATCAAGGAGGAGGATATTTCAAAAAATTTTCTAACTCGATATGGTCATTATGAATTCTTGGTAATGCCTTTTGGTTTGACAAATGCCCTGCAGCTTTTATGGAACTAATGAATAGGATATTTCAACCGCTCTTGGATATCGTGTAATTATATTTATTGATGACATATTGGTGTATTCGAGGAGTAAACAAGAGCATGAGGAACACTTGAGAAATGTATTGTCCATACTAAGAGAAAAGAAGTTGTATGCAAAGTTCAGCAAATGTGAATTTTGGTTGAAAGAAGTTGCTTTCTTAGGCCATGTGATTTCAGGGAAGGGTATATCTGTTGATCCAAGGAAAATAGAAGCTGTAGTTGAATGGGGAGTACCAACAAATGTAACGGAAGTTAGAAGCTTCTTGGGTATGGCAGGTTATTACAGGAGATTTGTGGAGGGATTTTCTCGAATTGCTCAACCTCTCACCAAACTCACTAAGAAGAATATGAAATTTGTATGGGGTGATGATTGTGAGCAAAGTTTTCAAGAGTTAAAAAGAAGATTGACTAGTGCCCCTATTCTTACTATTCCAAGTGGTAGTGGTGAGTTTGTAGTTTATACCGATGCTTCAAGAAAGGGCCTAGGATGTGTTTTGATGCAGGAAGGGAGAGTAATCGCATATGCTTCTAGGCAACTTAAAGGTTATGAATTGAATTATCCAACTCATGATTTGGAATTGGCAGCAATTATTTTTGCTTTAAAGATTTGGAGACATTATTTGTATGGCCGACAGTTTGAAATCTTTACTGATCATAAGAGTTTAAAATATATTTTCACTCAGAAAGAGTTAAACATGAGGCAGCGAAGATGGATAGAACTTCTGAAGGATTATGATTGTGCCATCCGTTATCACCCGGGCAAGGCCAATGTTGTAGCTGATGCACTTAGTAGGAAATCTACAAGTTTTATGGCTAGTCTGGTCGTGAAGCAATGGAAGTCAATTGAAGAAAATTTTGATTTGAAAGCTTTGAGGAAAGAGCAAGACTCGATGATATTGATGGCCTCCATTCAAGTGCAATCCGATCTTATACAACAAATTAAGGAAGGACAATTACGAGATCCACATCTAATCTACTTGAGGAGTGAAGTAGAAAAGGAGTTGAAGCCACAATTTCAGGTTTCAAAGGATGGCCTATTGAGATTTGGGGAGAGAGTATGTATACCAAATGAACCAGATATCAAGAATCAAATCCTAAATGAAAGTCATACTTCAAAGTACACCCTACACCCTGGGAGCACTAAAATGTATAGAGATCTTCAAAGTCATTATTGGTGGAAAGGCATGAAGAAAGAAATTGCAATGTATGTTTCAAAATGTTTGACTTGTCAACAAATCAAAGTAGAACACCAAAGGCCTGGAGGGTTGTTGCAACCTTTAGTTATTCCTGAATGGAAATGGGAATGTATTACTATGGATTTTGTTTCGGGACTACCCAGAACCTCGAGGAAGCATGATGCTATTTGGGTTATCATTGATAGGTTAACAAAATCTGCACATTTCCTACCGATTAATATGACTTATTCGCTTGATAAACTTGCAGATTTATATGTAAATGAAATTGTAAGACTTCATGGTATTCCAAAGGAGATCATCTCTGATAGAGATTCCAGATTTCTCTCTAGATTCTGGAGAAGATTGCAGGAGTCGATGGGCACTAAAGTTAAGTTTAGTACCGCATATCATCCTCAGACTGATGGTCAGTCAGAAAGAACAATTCAAACACTTGAGGATTTGCTTAGAGCCTATGTTATGGATTGGAAAGGTGAATGGGATAAGGATATTTCACTTGTTGAGTTCACGTATAATAATAGTTATCATTCAAGTATTCAGATGGCTCCTTATGAAGCTTTATATGGGCGAAAGTGCATAACACCTATATGTTGGGAGGAAGTTGGTGATAGAAAGCTGTTAGCACCGGACAAGGTACAAGAAACTACCGAGAAAATTCAAGTTATAAGGAAAAGGTTAAAAACTGCTCAGAGTCGTCAAAAGAGTTATGCCGACAACAGAAGACGAGATATTGAGTTTGAAATCGGAGATTTTGTATTCTTAAAAGTCTCCCCTTCCAAAGGCATTATAAGGTTTGGGAAGAAAGGGAAATTAAGCCCAAGATTTATTGGACCTTTTGAGGTTCTTGAGAGGGTTGGTTCTGTCGCTTATAGGATTGCCTTGCCACCAGCATTGTGCCATGTCCACGATATATTCCATGTCTCGATGATTAGAAAGTATATATATGACCCTTCTCACATCATTGAGTATGAACTGGTGGAGATCGATAAAGATTTATCTTATGTGGAAGAGCCTATTCAGATTGTTGATAGGAAAGAAAAAGTCCTAAGGAATCGGGTCATCCCACTGGTTCAAGTAATTTGGAGATATCATTCGGACAGAGACAACTTGGGAGCTAGAGGAGGAAATGAAAAAGGTGTATCCGGTCTTTTCATCGATAGAGGTACGATAAATTTAGAGGACTAAATTTTTTTCTTTAAGGGGGAGAGTGTAACACCCCTCATTTTCGAATTTTCGTATAAATTTCTGGTGATAATGTAAGCATTTAGTTTAAATTAAAAAAAGAAATAGAGTATGAAACAGAAGTAACTTAATTGTAAGATTTGGGAGATCTGTTCAAAAAAAAAAAAAGAAAGAATATGAGGACCTATATGTAAACCCTAAGGACCAAATCGTGAATATGATAAAAACAAGGACTAAACTGCAAAACGCACTAATGACAATTTCCACCGTTTAAGCCTCTCTGCCTTCATTCTTAAGGAAGCAGAGAAGGCAGCTCGTGGGTGATCAGGGAAAGAAAGAAAGAAAGAAAGAAAGAAGAAGAAGAAGAAGAGAAAAAAAATTGAGGCTTTTAGGGTTCTTGCTTTAATCTTTTCACTTCGGGTCAAAATTATCAAAGGCAAGTGTTCTAACCCCCTCCTACACAATTTATTGTTTTTTTTAGTCTCTGATTCTTATGTTGATTCAAAATAAATTGAAGGATTTCTATTTTAGAAACTGATATGTCTCTCCTTGGACATAGAACCATGGATTCTGAAGTTTTTCGGTAAACTGACCCCTATACACTATTTCAGCTATAAGTTTTAGTAAAAAATATGAATTCGGACAGGAACTAATTTGTTTGAAATTAGACTCTTATATCTTCCTTTTGAAACTGATTTTGTAGATTTTGGACACCGAATACTTACCCAAGCATCTGTTTCGAATGAGCCTATAGACGCTGTAAAACAGGGTTCAAGATTTCTGACCTATCGATACTAAAATGCCTATAACTCCCCGTTGAAAATTATGATTTGTACCAAACTGATTTTTTTGAAACTAGACTTGAAAACCTTTCTTTTGACATATAGTTTGAAAATTTTGGAATTCAATAGCCTACCCTATTATTTGTTGAATCCGATCTTATAAATTCTGCAAAACAGTGATTGTGTTTTTGACCATGTGTTACCATATCAAAGGTAACTCCGTGTTGGGAACCCTGTTTCATATGAAATTTGTGCCATCAGAATATAGATTGATATATGGTTCGACCATAGCCTTCTTATGGGTATTGGAGCATAATTGATATTCTGAAGTATTTGTTTGATATGCCACTGGAATTCTGTCCAAATCGAGCTTTGGTCGATTTCACGTGTTCGTTTCCGTTCCTTTGGATATTTGAATTCGTCTAACCTTCTTATTGGAATTGAGCTAATATTATTGCTTGGAATCCCTGTACACTCTTATTTTCATTTCATTTCAAATCTGAATACATTTGCGAGAGATTTGTTCTTTGTTTCGTATTGTCTCGAAAAGGCACATGCACGTTTTGTTGTTTCCGCGTGTGCTTCCGATATATGCTACTTATTGTTAAAACCGCCCTCTTGTACTGGTGTGTGGGATTGTCCGGACCTTTGCCGAGAAATGGTAAAGGGTATGTGCTTATTGCCCGCTATGTAGGGTCCCGCTATGTGGATATTCTCGGACCTTTGCCGAAATGGTAAAGGGTATGTGCTTAGAGCTGCGATGCTCGCCGCCCCTTCCGACTTCACCTAGACGTGGGTGGATGGAGCTCCAGGCGTGGGAGACTTTTGTCGGTGGTCATTCAGAAATGGATGAATCACGGCCTCGACTGAGATCCCACTACACCTTCTATATGTTTGATATGACATCCAGAGTTTTGGTGTGTTGTTTCTGTTCATGCTCTGGATAAGAATGATATGATCGCAACGTCAAGGACGACGTTTAAGCTCCTGTACGATATTTGTTATTGATATGCTCTGAAATGCTTCATTCATTGATGATTTTGCTTCGAAATGAATTACTCTATGCCCCATCTGTCAGGAACCAAATATGTAAGATTGAAAGGACAATTATGTTTCTGCTCCTAATGATATTTTGTCTACGAATTCGTATATTCTGACTTGTATTTTGAAACTGTATCTCTTTGGAAATTGTATTATTTGATATGGACATGTTAGTCACTTGCTGAGCTCTTTATGCTCACCCCGTTTGTTGATAAATTTTTCAGATAGCGTACGCTTGCTTAAATGTTAAGATTGAAATGAGGCGGTGGAAAGTTTAGATGATTTTGGGCAGATCTTTGTTAGCATATGTGTATTTGTTGTATAAGATACTCTACATCTTATGAAATGTGACGAGGAATCTAAACCTGTGGATTTTGTGTAAGATAAAGGATCCCTCATGTATAGGATTTTGGAATGTTAAGTTAAATTCATGTAATGATATGATCTTATGGTAAACGTTGGTTTGGTGACTGCATAGTCTTTCCCAACTTGTGAATTTATGTTATGTTATATTTTGATGTGTTGAGTTCAGGTTGTATGAATTATCGAGTGACGTGTGGTATGTTTATGAATTGCACAGGGTTATGAATTGGTAGACTATAGAGGTGAGATTTTGATCTGAATGTTTTCTTAGTGACCTCAAATGTGTGTTTAGATCCTGGGATAGTTGTGATGAAAATTTTTAAATATTGTCGATATTTTGAGGGTCGTGACAGAGGTGCTCTGATACCATACTCGCATAAGGCCTTAACCCACACCCGAGGAGGTCAGGTGGGGTGCATTAATCCCACATCGGAAAGGATGGGGGGAGGTCTTGGGCTTATAAGTGGGGGTGGCAACACATCTGGCAAACCGGTTTTTCGGGTGTGGGTTAAGGCCTTACGCGAGTATGGTATCAGAGCCACCCCTGACCTTTACCGACTCACGCCAAGCGCCCCGGGTCAACACTTTGGGGGTAGGCAGGGTGGTCAATCCGTGACGAGGACGTCACGTGATTGAGTGGGGGAGAATGTCACGCCCGGCCCGTTGGCTCCAAGGCCAAAGGCCTTAGGAGGTCAGGTGGGGTGCATTAATCCCACATCGGAAAGGATGGGGGGAGGTCTTGGGCTTATAAGCGGGGGCGGCAACACATCTGGCGAACCGGTTTTTCGGGTGTGGGTTAAGGCCTTACGCGAGTATGGTATCAGAGCCACCCCTGACCTTTACCGACTCACGCCAAGCGCCCCGGGTCAACACTTTGGGGGTAGGCAGGGTGGTCAATCCGTGACGAGGACGTCACGTGATTGAGTGGGGGAGAATGTCACGCCCGGCCCGTTGGCTCCAAGGCCAAAGGCCTTAGGAGGTCAGGTGGGGTGCATTAATCCCACATCGGAAAGGATGGGGGGAGGTCTTGGGCTTATAAGCGGGGGCGGCAACACATCTGGCGAACCGGTTTGAACCGGTTTTTCGGGTGTGGGTTAAGGCCTTACGCGAGTATGGTATCAGAGCCACCCCTGACCTTTACCGACTCACGCCAAGCGCCCCGGGTCAACACTTTGGGGGTAGGCAGGGTGGTCAATCCGTGACGAGGACGTCACGTGATTGAGTGGGGGAGAATGTCACGCCGCCCGTTGGCTCCAAGGCCAAAGGCCTTAGGAGGTCGTGGGGTGCATTAATCCCACATCGGAAAGGATGGGGAGGTCTTGGGCTTATAAGCGGGGCGGCAACACATCCGCGAAGGTTTGAAGGGTGTGGGTTAAGGCCTTACGCAGTATGGTATCGAGCCACCCCGACCTTTACCGACTCACGCCAAGCGTCCCGGTCAACACTTTGGGGTAGGCGGGGTGGTCAATCCGTGACGAGGACGTCAAGTGATTGAGTGGGGAGAATGTCACGCTCGGCCGTTGGCTCCAAGGCCAAAGGCCTTAGGAAGTCAGGTGGGGTGCATTAATCCCACATCGGAAAGGATGGGGAGGTCTTGGGCTTATAAGCGGGCGGCAACACATCCGTGAATAAGGCCTTAACCCACACCCTTCAAACCGGTTCGCAGATGTGTTGCCGCCCCGCTTATAAGCCCAAGACCTCCCCATCCTTTCCGATGTGGGATTAATGCACCCCACCGACCTCCTAAGGCCTTTGGCCTTGGAGCCAACGGGCGGGCGTGATATTCTCCCCACTCAATCACGTGACGTCATCGTCACGGATTGACCACCCCGCCTTACCCCCAAAGTGTTGACCGGGGCTGGCAGCTGAGTCGGTAAATGTCGTGGGTGGCTCGATACCATACTCGCATAAGGCCTTAACCCACACCCGAAAAAATCGGTTCAAACCGTGATGTGTTGCCGCCCCGCTTATAAGCCCAAGACCTCCCCATCCTTTCCGATGTGGGATTAATGCACCCACCGACCTCCTAAGGCCTTTGGCCTTGGAGCCAACGGCCGGGCGTGACATTCTCCCCCACTCAATCACGTGACGCCCTCGTCACGGATTGACCACCCTGCCTACCCCCAAAGTGTTGACCCGGCGCTTGGCGTGAGTCGGTAAATGTCAGGGGTGGCTCTGATACCATACTCGCATAAGGCCTTAACCCACACCCGAAAAATCGGTTCAAACCGGTGATGTGTTGCCGCCCCCGCTTATAAGCCCAAGACCTCCCCCCATCCTTTCCGATGTGGGATTAATGCACCCCACCTGACCTCCTAAGGCCTTTGGCCTTGGAGCCAACGGGCCGGGCGTGACATTCTCCCCCACTCAATCACGTGACGTCCTCGTCACGGATTGACCACCCTGCCTACCCCCAAAGTGTTGACCCGGGGCGCTTGGCGTGAGTCGGTAAAGGTCAGGGGTGGCTCTGATACCATACTCGCGTAAGGCCTTAACCCACACCCGAAAAACCGGTTCAAAATCGGTTCGCCAGATGTGTTGCCGCCCCCGCTTATAAGCCCAAGACCTCCCCCCATCCTTTCCGATGTGGGATTAATGCACCCCACCTGACCTCCTAAGGCCTTTGGCCTTGGAGCCAACGGGCCGGGCGTGACATTCTCCCCCACTCAATCACGTGACGTCCTCGTCACGGATTGACCACCCTGCCTACCCCCAAAGTGTTGACCCGGGGCGCTTGGCGTGAGTCGGTAAAGGTCAGGGGTGGCTCTGATACCATACTCGCGTAAGGCCTTAACCCACACCCGGAAAACCGGTTCGCCAGATGTGTTGCCGCCCCCGCTTATAAGCCCAAGACCTCCCCCCATCCTTTCCGATGTGGGATTAATGCACCCCACCTGACCTCCTAAGGCCTTTGGCCTTGGAGCCAACGGGCCGGGCGTGACATTCTCCCCCACTCAATCACGTGACGTCCTCGTCACGGATTGACCACCCTGCCTACCCCCAAAGTGTTGACCCGGGGCGCTTGGCGTGAGTCGGTAAAGGTCAGGGGTGGCTCTGATACCATACTCGCGTAAGGCCTTAACCCACACCCGGAAAACCGATTCAAATCGGTTCACGGATGTGTTGCCGCCCCGCTTATAAGCCCAAGACCTCCCCATCCTTTCCGATGTGGGATTAATGCACCCACTGACCTCCTAAGGCCTTTGGCCTTGGAGCCAACAGGCCGGGCGTGACATTCTCTCCCCACTCAATCACGTGACGCCTCGCCACGGATTGACCACCCCGCCTACCCCAAAGTGTTGACCCGGGCGCTTGGCGTGAGTCGGTAAAGGTCGTGGGTGGCTCGATACCATACTCGCATAAGGCCTTAACCCACACCGAAAAACTCGATTCACGGATGTGTTGCCGCCCGCTTATAAGCCCAAGACCTCCCCATCCTTTCCGATGTGGGATTAATGCACCCCACCTGACCTCCTAAGGCCTTTGGCCTTGGAGCCAACGGGCCGGGCGTGACATTCTCCCCCACTCAATCACGTGACGTCCTCGTCACGGATTGACCACCCTGCCTACCCCCAAAGTGTTGACCCGGGGCGCTTGGCGTGAGTCGGTAAAGGTCAGGGGTGGCTCTGATACCATACTCGCGTAAGGCCTTAACCCACACCCGAAAAATCGGTTCAAACCGGTTCGCCAGATGTGTTGCCACCCCGCTTATAAGCCCAAGACCTCTCCCCATCCTTTCCGATGTGGGATTAATGCACCCCACCTGACCTTCTAAGGCCTTTGGCCTTGGAGCCAACGGGTCGGGCGTGACATTCTCCCCCACTCAATCACGTGACATCCTCGTCACGGATTGACCACCCTGCCTACCCCCAAAGTGTTGACCCGGGGCGCTTGGTGTGAGTCGGTAATGGTCAGGGGTGGCTCTGATACCATACTCGCATAAGGCCTTAACCCACACCCGAAAAACCGGTTCGCCAGATGTGTTGCCGCCCCCGCTTATAAGCCCAAGACCTCCCCCCATCCTTTCCGATGTGGGATTAATGCACCCCACCTGACCTCCTAAGGCCTTTGGCCTTGGAGCCAACGGGCCGGGCGTGACATTCTCCCCCACTCAATCACGTGACGTCCTCGTCACGGATTGACCACCCTGCCTACCCCCAAAGTGTTGACCCGGGGCGCTTGGCGTGAGTCGATAAAGGTCAGGGGTGGCTCTGATACCATACTCGCGTAAGGCCTTAACCCACACCCGAAAAACCGGTTCAAACCGGTTCGCCAGATGTGTTGCCGCCCCCGCTTATAAGCCCAAGACCTCCCCCCATCCTTTCCGATGTGGGATTAATGCACCCCACTTGACCTCCTAAGGCCTTTGGCCTTGGAGCCAACGGGCCGGGCGTGACATTCTCCCACTCAATCATGTGACGTCCTCGTCACGGATTGACCACCCTGCCTACCCCCAAAGTGTTGACCCGGGGCGCTTGGCGTGAGTCGGTAAAGGTCAGGGGTGGCTCTGATACCATACTCGCGTAAGGCCTTAACCCACACCCGAAAAACCGGTTCGCCAGATGTGTTGCCGCCCCCGCTTATAAGCCCAAGACCTCCCCTATCCTTTCCGATGTGGGATTAATGCACCCCACCTGACCTCCTAAGGCCTTTGGCATTGGAGCCAACGGGCCGGGCATGACAAAAGTGTGTCAAAATCTTTCCTCTAAGTTTTAAGAGTGTTCTAGTCCAAGAGAGGGGTGAGAGGCCTTGTAAGGGTTATCTCCTAAGCTCTTCAAAAGGAGAGGTGCTGTTCATCCTCGCCCGTTGGAAGGAGGATAGCTAGTGGAAAAGTCGGTGGCCTCAAGTGAAGAGGAATCGGGAGTGGACGTAGGTCGTATGACCGAACCACTATAAATTGGTTTGTGTTTATCTTATTGTCATTTACATTACTGCAAACCATCTTCACTTTGATGCTCTACTTCGTTGTCTCCTTCTTACGTATTCCTTCAAGTTAAAATGCAATCAAAATGGTTTTATACGAAATGTTGATTTCTATCGTACGAAAATTTTAAAACTTGTTTAAATCGCCGAAAGTTTATCGTTCTTTACTGTTGCACTAATTAAACACCCCCCCCCATAGTGCCACTCACCCAGCACCCAAGAGCATTGGCGGTGGCACCGCTGGCTGGGCGGTGGCACTACCCAGTACCGCCAAAATACCAAAAACCAAGGTGATTCAAATTTGGGCTCTAAGTTTGAGCTCCAAATTTGAATTCTCTTGAGGCCTATAAATGCCCCTCTCATTCATGGATGAAGGGATGTCTAGAACTGAGATAAAAAGAGGGAAAACTCTGTTGAAAGTGTATCAAAATCTTTCCTCTAAGTTTTAAGAGTGTTCTAATCCAAGAGAGGGGTGAGAGGCCCTGTAAGGGTTATCTCCTAAGCTCTTCAAAAGGAGAGGTGCTGTAAGGGAGTTCATCCTTGCCTGTTGGAAGGAGGATAGCTAGTGGAAAAGCCGATGGCCTCAAGTGAAGAGGAATCGGGAGTGGACATAGGTCGTATGACCGAACCACTATAAATCGGTTTGTGTTAATCTTATTATCATTTACATTACTGCAAACCATCTTCACTTTGATGCTCTACTTCGTTGTCTCCTTCTTACGTATTCCTTCAAGTTAAAATGTAATCAAAATAGTTTTAAACGAAATGTTGATTTCTATCATACGAAATTTTTGAAACTTGTTTAAATCGCCGAAAGTTTATCGTTCTTTACGGCTGCACTAATTAACCACCCCCTCACCTTAGTGGCACTCGCCCAGCACCTGAGAGCATTGGCGGTGGCACCATTGGCTGGGCAGTGGCACCGCCCAGTACCTCCAGAATACCGAAAACCAAGGTGATTCAAATTTGGGCTCCAAGTTTGGGCTCCAAATTTGAATCATCTTGAGGCTTATAAATACCCCTCTCATTCATGGATGAAGGGATGTCTAGAACTGAGATAAAAAGAGGGAAAACTCTATTAAAAGTGTGTTAAAATCTTTTCTCTATGTTTTAAGAGTGTTCTAGTCCAAGAGAGGGGTGAGAGGCCTTGTAAGGGTTATCTCCTAAGCTCTTCAAAAGGAGAGGTGCTATAAGGGAGTTCATCCTCGCTCGTTGGAAGGAGGATAGCTAGTGAAAAAGCCGGTGGCCTCAAGTGAAGAGGAATCGGGAGTGGACGTAGGTCGTATGACCGAACCACTATAAATCGGTTTGTATTTATCTTATTGTCATTTACATTACTGCAAACCATCTTCACTTTGATGCTCTACTTCGTTGTCTCCTTCTTACGTATTCCTTTAAGTTAAAACACAATCAAAATGGTTTTAAACGAAATGTTGATTTCTATTGTATGAAATTTTTGAAACTTGTTTAAATCGCTGAAAGTTTATCGTTCTTTACCGCTGCACTAATTAACCCCCCCTTAGTGCCACTCGATCTCTAACATGTGTCATGTGAACACTTCTAACAGATTCAGTCTGTAGTGGACTAATTTTATACTTTTGTTGTATAACCATTTTGAGCTTGTGATATTCATGGTTGGAATTTGCATTGGCTATAAAGTGTTTGCTGAAAGAGTTTCTTGTAGATCCCATGTGAAGCACTTTCTCTGTCCCGTCATCTCTTTTGCAGGTCCTAAGGGATCATAGAAGATTTCGAGGAGGTGGATCTTTGCAGACTGACATGCAAGGGTGCTACACGACTTAGGCAAATCCAACTAAGTTCGTGACAGTTGGTATCATAGCGGGACAAGCACACATAGATACACTTAGCATGCAAACGTGGGGGACCTAACAGGGCTACGTTGAGGGCAGCCAGCATGCGCGACCGTTTGAGGGAAAATGGACATGATGTTGTAGGGAAAGGAGTCGCTATATATATATGTATATACATATGTATATATGTGTATATACATGTATGTACATATATATATGTATATACATATATATATATATGTATATATATATATATATATATATGCATACATATGTATATGTCATGGACAAATTATAGAAGGCTTGTCAAATGTAATGTATGCATGTCCGTGTCTTTTCGGATTGATCATGAGTTGTCAAGTATGTAAAGCTTTAGCTAAAAGCTTAATAGCCCAATTTGAGTGAGTTTGATGGCCGTGTAGGCTTGTATATAAAGTATGAGTCATGTGAATACTTGTAACAAATTTGGTCTGTAGTGGACCAATTTTATACCTTTGTTGTGCAACCGTTTTGAGCTTGTGATATCCATGGTTGGAATTTACATTGGCTACAAAGTGTTTGATGAAAGGGTTTCTTGTAGATCCCGTGTGAAGCACTTTCTCTGTCCCGTCTTCTCTTTTGTAGATTCTAAGGGATCGTAAGAGATTTTAAGAAGGCTGACCTTTACGGATTGACATACAAGGGTGCTTCACGACTTAGGCAAAATTAGCTAAGTTCGTGACAGTTGATATTAGAGCGGGACAAGCACACATAGAAACACTTAGCATGCAAACATGGGAGACCTAACAGGGCTACGTTGAGGGCAGCCAGCATGCGCGACCATTTGGGAGAAAACAGACATGGTGTTGTAGGGAAAGGAGATACTATAACTTTGGGACATGGTGTTATCACTCCAACTTAGAGCAAGTCTCCGATAAATTTGGTCATCTTTGTGATTGCATCACTTTCTCCATCATTTCTGTCGCCTACTCCTCTGAGTAGCAAAGGTATAGCACCGTGTACTGTATGCTTCATTCCTTGGTCATGCACTCTTGCATCGACCCTTGATAGTGCACAACCCCCATAAGCTGATGTCCAAGGTTTTCATTCAATGTAACTTTCGATGCATGCACGGAAGACCCGTCTTTATGGTACCATGACATTCCCTCTTTGAATCCATAACTCTTTTTGTCATCGTTTTGCTCACCGAAGTGGAGCTCCCAATCGCGCTCCCGATCATACCTTCATATGACCTTGTCCCTCATGGGAACATTTGTGTGTGTCGCGTTGCCATGAACTATTCCACCATGATCTGCTGCACCATGTTGCCTCTTGGTGATATCTCTTTGCATTTTGATCCTTATGGTATGAACTCAAACTTCGATCTTTTCATATGTGGCTTCCACTAATACATCACAGGGCCTTTGCCACCTTCGATTCTATTCACTCTTTTGGCAATTGACCTTGTCCACCCGCTCTCGGGTCACACCCGGATGAAGTATAGCGTTAGGACAGTCCATAACCTAGTAGCTCCTCTGAAGTCTCTTGACTTTGCTAAAATTGATGCACCATTATCTAGATCCCGGGACTCTGCCCCTACTAGCATAATCTCCGATGCACACCACTTTCCTCATGGCAACTCGACTAGCAACACTGTGGCATATTCTTCAAGAGTGCCCGCCTCTGTGTCCTCTTGCCTCGTGTCAAGGGCTTCTAATACCAACTTCCCCTCTACAAGTTGTGTCGCCTTAGTTCCTCCGTCAAATGTTTCATCGAGATAAGGTATATATGCTCCGAAGCTCTCTCCATCTTTGGCACCATGCAAGATGAGTCTGCCCTATCAGAATAAGGAACCCATGGAATGACATGATCATGCTCCTGCCTCTGCAAGAGTCAATGTTCTTGACCTCTGTCTAAGGAAAGCTCCAAGCCTCTGCTCCATATTCAATGCTCCATGGTGCCAACCTTCGACTGCCTTGGGATGGCCACAGACAGTTTGTCGTCCATATACAAGCCCTTGCATGAGTATCGAATTCCTTAAGTTCCTAATTCTTCTTACCTCTATGAGCTTTGTATGACTCTTTCGATCGCTGAACAACCCACTCCACCTTGCATAGTCTTATCCTTTACCAAGCGCCCCGCTTGCCTTGAGCACCGTCAAGTTTGGTTGCCAACGTCGAGCCACTGCTCGAACTCAACCATCACAATCTTTGTGTGCTACGCAATTCTTCTTAGCTTATTTGTCCTCGTGGTGCCTCTTGCGTGAAGGGTTGGACTTCGGGTGGATGCAAGAGTGCATGACCAAGGAACGAAGCATATAGTACGCGGTGCTGTACCTTTGCTACTTAGAGGAGTAGGTGACATAAATAATGGAGAAAGCGGTACAATCTTAAAGGCGATCAAATTTATTGGAGACTTGCTCCAAGTTAGAGTGATAACTTCTTACTGTTATGAACTTAACTGGTTTTGCCTAAGTCATGTGGCACCCTTGCATGTCAGTTCACAAAGATCAGCCTCCTCGAAATCTCCTATGATCCCTTAGGACCTACAAAAGAGAAGACGGGATAGAGAAAACGCTTCACATGGGATCCACAAGCAACCCTTTCAACAAACACTATATAGCCAATGCAAATTCTAACTATGAATATCACAAGCCCAAAACGGTTGCACAACAAAGGTACAAAATTGGTCCACTACAGACCGAATATATTACAAGTGTTCACATGACACATACTTTATGTACAAGCCTACACGACCACCAAACTCACTTAAATGGGGCTGTTAAGCCTTTAGCTAGCCCTTTACATACTTGGCAACTCATGATCAACCCGAAAAGACATGGACATGCATATGCATTACATTTGACAAGCCTTCTATAATTTGTCCATGACATTCTCCCCTACTTATTCCTTCAACGTCCTCATCGAAGCCTTTGCTGACGCTACAACTCCTTGCCTTTACTGGATCTTCAATCTTCTGCTTCTGTTGCGATGCACCCCTCAGCTCCCAGCTGCCTCTACTGCTGTTGTTGTTGAGTCGTCGAACTTTAATTTGCCATGCTACTTTAACTTGCCAATGACTTTGACTCTGGTATGGGGTTGGTAGAGTTGTATTGATCCTTGTTGGTTCTTGCAGATTTCTTAGGTGAAGGAAAAGACCATCCTTGATATCCGTTAGTCTTTAAATACTTCTTATCGCTTGAACTGGTTGGATGCTTGTTGGAGTTTTAACGAGCATCGCCTCACAAACTTTGAAGTTTTTAAGTCATTTCTCTACAAAATTTGTCCATCAAATCTTCTTCCACTTAGTTATCTTGTACAAGTAGGTTCGCATCACTTCCACTTTTGATTGGGAAAATGATGAAAAATAAAGCAGATAATCTACTCTTAGTAACACTGATCATCATTGGTGAGGATTTGACAATCATTATCTTTCATTAGGTTCCTTCAAAGGGTCTTTGATTCTGTGCATAGCTCCTTTGCTGGATAAATTAGAGAACTAGGGTACTCGGTTTTGCCCATTCTCTTAAAAGTTGCGAAGGCAAAGGTTACTTAACTTTGCCCACCTCCTCGAGGTTGTACTTCGTGCGTCTTGCTGGTTACTAGACTTCGCCTGCTCTTAGCTCACACTTTCGAAGCATTTGAAGTGTTTGCAATTCTTGCGCTAAGTCAGCTACTATGATTCACCTTCCCAATGCCGTTGAACTTCTGGAATGCAAGAAGTTATCACTCCAACTTAGTGCAAGTCTCTCATAGATTTGTTCGTTTTTGGGATTGTATCGCCTTCTCCATCATTTCTATCGCTTACTTCTCTGAGTAGCAAAGGTATAGCACCACATACTGTCTGCTTCGTTCCTTGGTCATGCACTCTTACATCGACCCAAAGTCCTTCACTTACAGCTACCTCGATGAGAAGTACATTGACACCAGTCTTACGAAGCCCCTTGGCCTTTGCCCTTCTATCTTGTCTTGGTACTTGGAGTCTACCTCTGCATTCTCCTCCTCCATGGCTCATCTCACAACTAAGTGTTCTCCCTCCATGAGAGCAAGAGATCGATGACTCCACGGAAGTCTCACCTCTGTAGTACCATGGTGCTGCCATGCCCATGGCCCTACTGTTCGTTGTCTCGCATCTGCGTCCCTTCTTCGCGATCGGCAGATCCGCCTCTGTGGCACTGCGGCACTTCTCTAAGTCCACCTTCATTCTAACCGATGCTTAATTTTGGGTAGCTAAGTCCCTTTGGACTCGTCATTGCTTCCTCGTTCCTTTTTCGACCACCTACTTCAACACCTCTGTGTTCTCTGAGGAGTTCCTCTTGGTTGATGGAAAGATAGACTATAACTCCCATGCATAGCCTCCACCATCATGTTGTAGGGCTTGCACCGATTCTATTCGTGATAGTAAGAAGTTATCACTCCAACTTGGAGTTAGTCTATGATAAATTTAGTCGCCTTTGGGATTATACTACCTTCTCCATTATTTCTGTCGCCTACTCCTCTGAGTAGCAAAGGTACAGCACCGCGTACTGTATGCTTCGTTCCTTGGTCATGCACTCTTGTATCAACCCGAAGTCCTTCACTTACGACTATCTTAATGAGAAGTCCATTGACACCGGTCTTACGAAGCTCCTTGGCCTTTGCCCTTCTGTCTTGTCTTGGTACTTGGAGTCTGCCTCTGTATTCTCCTCCTCCATAACCCATCTCACGCCAAGTGTTCTCCCTCCATGAGAGTAAGGGATTGATGACTCCACGGAAGTCCTGCCTCTGCGGTATCATGGCGCTACCATGCCCATGGCCCTACTATTCGTTGTCTCGTATCTGCATCCCTTCTTCACGATCGGCAGATCCGCCTCTGCGGCACTGCAACACTCCTCTAAGTCCACCTTCATTCTAACCGATGTTTGATTTTGGGTAGCTAAGTCCTTTTGGACTCGTCATTACTTCCTCGCCCCTCTTTTGACCACTTGCTTCAACACCTTTGTGTTCTATAAGCAGTTCCTTTTGGTCATGGAAAAACAGACTACAACTCCCATACATGGCCTCTGACATCACGTTCTAGGGCTTGCACCGCTTTTGTTCTCCTTAACTTCATTGGTCATAACGTTTGCTTACTCGGCTTTGTCCTCTGACTTACCGGGCTCCCTTAAGTGAATGTGAGCTCTGAAGTAGTCCAACTCTTTAGCCATTCCAATCATACCTCTGCATGATCCAGTCCCCCCCATGGGACTCATTAGTACTTGTATCTGAACTTCTCCCTCAATAGTGCACAACCCTCATAAGCTGATGCCCAAGGCTTTCATTCAATGCAACCTTTGATACACGCACAGAAGACCCGCCTCTGTGGTACCATGGCATTCCCTCTTTGAATCCATAGCCCTTCTTGCTGTCGTGTTGCTCACTGAAGTGGAGCTCCCAATCGTGCTCCCAATCATACCACCGTATGACCTTATCCCTCATGGGAACATATGTGTATGTTGTGTTACCACGAACTATTCCACCACGATCCGTTGCACCACGTCGCCTCCTGGTGACATCTCCTTCCATTGTGATCCTTATGGTATAAACTCGAACTACGATCTTTTCATGTGTAGCCTCCGTCAACACATCGTAAGGCCTTTGCCACCTTTGATTCTATTCGCTCTTTTGGCAATCGACCTTGTCCACCTGCTCTAGGGTCACACCCGGATGAAGCATATCACTAGGACAGTCCATCGCGTAGTAGCTCCTCTGAAGTCCCCTGACTTCGTTGAAATTATATATATATATATATATGTATATACATATATATATATATATATATGTATTTGTGTATATATATATGTATATATATACATATATATATATATATATATATATATATGTATATGTATATATACATATACATATATATATATATATATGTATGTATATATATATGTATATATATGTATGTACATATATATATATACATATATATATACATATATATATATATATTTATATACATATACATATATATATATATACATATACATATATATATATATACATATATATATATATATATATATATTTATATACATACTTATATATATATGTAGTTTGATTGATTTGCTTGAAATGAGACTATTCGGATGGATTTTGAAGATACATAAAATGAGAAAAATTATTTAAAATGATATAATCATATGTTAAGAAAATCTATAGTTATTATAATTAATAATTCTACAAAGGCTTCGAGCATGTTGATTTATATATATTAAGGCCTTTTAGAGAAGAATACAAAATAAACAACGTGATCCAAGAACTAGTCTAGGTGTAATATATATTAAGTATGTCATAGTGCAACTGCATTAATGTTATGGGTCTTTGAACAATTCCTATCGACTCTCTGATTACAAATGGTGTGGAATGAATGCGGCCATCGGATGACACATCGGGTTGGCTTGGTCCGTTTGCCGATGTCGCAGGGTGCCCGGTTGAATTCTGTGATAGGAGTGAGCTGTTGGCGCTTCACCGGTCCGATTCCTGCCAAAAAAGGCTCGGTCAGGTTTTTCCGATTAGGCCCCTCCGATGCTAAAGTTAGTTCTCTCTCCTCCTTTCCCAGAGTCAAGTGGGGGGGGGTGTTTATAGGGATATCCGAACCTGGTTAAGCGTACCTCCGTCTATACTGACAACGGGGTCATACAGGGCGGCACCGTACAGGACGACTCTGCACGGCACCGTTCCGAGATCTCGGGACCGGCCTGCTCTGTGTGTCATTGTCCTGGGATCTCGGGGCCACCTGCCCCATGCGTCGTTGTCTCGGGATTTCTGAAATGACCACAGATTAGTGTGTCACCATCCCGGGATTTTGGGAAGGACTGTTCCGGGTTCGGGCGATATGGTGGTGTCATCACATCCGATCCGAGGTGGCGGGTCTGACGTAGCATCCCACGTGGGGTGTCTTTATGCTCATGTGTGCGTTGGCTACTACCACGTGGAGGGCGTCAGAGTATCCCCTATCACTTCCCCCCCTAACGAGGCATGCTCCGAGGTCCTCGTGGAGGGGTTCGGGGCATGTCTGGCTCATGCTCGTCGCTGTGTTGTCGTTGTTTTCGTGACAACAGCACCAGGCTGGGATGATGCATTGGAGGGGGGGGGCATCTTGTTGATTGGTCGAGCGCTCAATCTGGCAGACCTGAGCGCGGATGGAGCCCGTGCTGAGGAACTCGAGTACGAAGGGGCTATACCCTGGGCTGGTGGACTCAGTCATGAATGAACTGGCACCCGAGCTGGTGAACTCGAGCGCGGAGGGGCTGGTGCCCAAGCTGGTGAACTCAAGGATGAATGGACTGATGCTCGAGCTGGTGGACTCAAGTGCAAATGGACTAGTGCCCGAGTTGGTGAACTCGAGCACGAATGGACTGATGTCCAAGCTGGTGAACTCGGGCACGAACGGATTGGTGCTCGAGCTGATGAACTCGGGCACAGAGGGACTGGTGTCCGAGCTAGTGAACTCGGGCACGAACTGGTACTCGAGCTGATGAACTTGGGCATGGAGGGATTGGTGCCTGGGTTAGTGAACTCGGGCACAAATGGACTGGTACCCGAGCTAGTGAACTCGGGCACAAATGAACTGGTGCCCGAGCTAGTGAACTCGGGCACGAATGGACTAGTGTCTGAGCTAGTGAACTTGAGCATGAACTGGTACTCAAGCTGATAAACTCGGGCACGGAGAGATTGGTGCCTGAGCTGGTGAACTCGGGAATGAATTAGTACCCGAGTTGATGAACTCGAGCACGGAGGGACTGGTGCCCGGGCTGGTGAACTCGGGCATGAATAGACTGGTGTTCGAGTTGGTGAACTTAGGCACAAACTGTTACTCGAGCTGATGAACTTGGGCATGGAGGGACTAGTGCACGAGCTGGTGAACTCGGGCACAAACTGGTACCTGAGCTGATGAACTCGGGCATGGAGTGACTGGTGCCTGGGCTGGTGAACTCAGGCACGAATGGACTGGTGTCCGAGCTGGTGAACTCGGGCACAAACTGGTACCCGAGCTGATGAACTTGGGCATGAAGGGACTTGTCCCCGAACTGGTGAACTCAGGCATGAAAGGACTGGTACCCGAGCTGGTGAACTCAGGCATGAACGAACTGGTGCCCGAGCTGGTGAACTCGGGCACGAATGGATTGATGTCCAAGCTAATAAACTCGGGTATGAAAGGATTGGTACCTAAGTTGGTGAACTCAGGCATGAATGGACTGGTGCCTGAGCTGGTGAACTCGGGCACGAATGGACTGATGTCCAAGTTGGTAAACTGATAGGATCCTAGTAGGATTGGGTCATACTCAACCATGTAGCAGTTAATAAAAACCCTGTGAGAGTGTAATAAACCCCACCTAGCCGCCTCTATCCTATAAAGAAGAGAGGCTAAGGTTTACATTTGGGTCTTTGGGCTTCTTAGCCGTCGCCCCCTTATTACTGGGCCGGCTCGCTAAGGTTGAGGGCAAATTGGGTAGTTCACTTAGGAAGCAGCCCCTAGGGCTGGGGTTTGGAGCTCTATAGCCTCCATCTCTTGGGAATAAGAAGAATCATCTACAATTGCAGCCACTAGGCTACTTGGAGAGTGGAACCCTTATAGTGTTCCAAGGGTTGATCCCCCTCAAAAATCAATCTACATAGAATTCCTCTAGGGTTCTATAATCTGGTGTCAGAGTCACGATCTTGCTGCTTTTGCTGCCATCCCTACCGTCCACCATCAACCAAGCAATTCCCACAATTGCTCTTGATGTCGCCGTCTCCACTTTCATCTTCTATCGTAGATCAAATCAATCTATTGCTGTCGCTTCCAATTGCATCAGAGATCTGGTATTCTCTTATCACTAATACCTTTTGCTGCTATAATTTACCATTCAAAATACCAAAAAAGGGTCTTACTATCTATCCCTTTCTGCAAATTCCTTTCGTCGTAAAAGTTATCATCTTTGCGAACGAAGGATTGCTGTAGAAAATTTCAGCCGCATATTGCTGCCTTTAAACCGATATATTGCTATCCTTTTTGAATGAAATTTCTTGAGCACCTCATAGAATTGATCTATCATGGAATTCATCTCTGAAACATTACTGTGTTGCTACAAGTTTTCATTGTAAATCGCTAAATTTTTTCAACAAGAATTCTGCTATCGCAACTTGCACCGAATTCTTTGCTGTTATGCTGCCGAAATTTTCTTGAACCAAGCTATCATCCTTGTTGTTATTTAAATTTTCTTGATCCAAGCTATCATCCTTGCTGTCAAATCCTCTCCTCAAATTTCTGGGTTCTCGCTGGAAATTTTATTGAGAAACTATTGTTTCTTCGATAACAATTCTGCTCTTACGAGACAGCACATATCGGTAGCAACTTCCACTGAATTCTATCAAATCTCTATTGCCATCTACCATAGATCTAAAACCCTCTTCACTAACCTTCATCCACTACCATCTCAGCCCAAAACTCCATCAAATCGCAGCCCCAAACTGCACCCAAAACAGTCACAAAATAAGTCTAAATCGTAGCCTACATCCATCAATCCACAAACCCTTTCGGCCACCACTTCCCTCAAACAATACATGCCTTTAACCCGACAAAAAAAGAGAGATCTTAATATTATAGATCTGGAGGCATATACTATGGCATCTGAGGAGGCAATCAATGCTAAGTTCGAAGCCTTCGAGACACGGATGGAGGAGAAGATTTGGACCCTCTTTGCCGAACTCAGTTTGGGTCGACCACCGAGCCCAAAGAAATCACATCAAGGAGAGAGCTCTGATCGAAGAGATGACTTCTAGGAGAGGGGTAGCTCTATGATCGATCCCTACTACCTACGCATGAGGATGGACTTCCCTAGATGGGAAGAAGGAGACACGATTGGGTGGATCTCATGCGTGGAGCGATATTTTCGGTACCACAAAACCACGGATGTATCTATGGTGGAAATTGCAGCTATACATCTTGAAGGGGATGCCATACAGTGGTTTGATTGATTTGAATACACTCATGGAGTCCTCTCATAGCAACAATTCAAAGAAAGACTGCTGATCCGCTTCGGACCAATCGATTACGAGAACAACGATGGACAACTAGCGAAGATCCGACAAACCTTCACTATTCAGGAGTATCAAACCAGGTTTGAATGGTTATCTAATCAAACTCACGATTGGTCTAAAAAATAGCTATTGGGAATTTTTATTGAGGGCTTGAATCCAATAATTCGGGGAGAAGTTAAAGCGCGATAGCCATGCACGCTTATGGCAGCCATCTCTTTCGTACGACTTCAAGAGGAGTGATTGAACCATGAAGCCCGGAAGACTAGGGTCGCTCCTTGACCAATAGTACCAAAGCCCTCAACCACCCCTACTGTCAACCGAGCTCCTGCACCAAAAAAGTTGGATAAGAGAAGAGCTTCGGGAGCGATCTACAAAGGGGTTATGTTGGTATTGCGATGAGCCATGGAGCCGCGAGCATCGCTGTAAAAAGGGGAGAATTCTTGTGATCGAACCAGTGGAAGAATAAGTCATTGAATAGTCAGAAGAGAGCATTGAACATGAGGAAGGAGATGCGGAAGAAGAACCACAATCGATCGACTTTATGATACACGCGTTAGCAGGCTACTCAAATCCGCAAATGATGAAAGTTGGAGGCCTTCTCAAACAACAACCGATCACCGTTCTCATCGACACGGGCAGCAAAAATAACTTTATAAATAGTAAGGTCATTGCTCGGATGGTGCTCCACATCGAAGGCTGTAGCAAGTTAAATGTAAAGGTCGCCGACGGCTGAATCCTAAAGTGCGACCAAAGATGCCCGCAGGTGAAACTATTATTGCAAGACCGAGAAATTATCGTCGACTTCTTCCTCCTACCAATTGATGATTATGAGGCTGTGCCGGGCATAGAATGGCTGACAATGCTAGGTAACATCTCTTGGAACTTTTACAAATTAATTATGAAATTCTATTGGAAGGGCAAACAGGTCACCCTACGCGGGAAGCGCGAAAGCAATGTAACTACCGTTTTGACCCAACGAATGGAGAAAGTTTTACACAAGATAAATGGTGGCTTTTTAATGCATCTCCAGCAGCAACCCAAGGGGAAGAAAATAGAAATTGAAGATCAAAATCTCACCCAATTGCTTGCTGAATTTGATGATGTTTTTACTGAACCGTGCAGTCTTCCTCCTACTCGACAACATGACCATCGAATTCCAATTCTTTCAGGTAAACCACTACCGAACACTTGGCCATACCACTATCCTCACCTCTAGAAGGATGAGATTGAGAAGATCATAAAGGAGATGCTTGAAACAGGGGTGATTTGGCCAAGCTGCAGCCCCTATTCCTCACCGGTACTACTTGTGCGCAAGAAGGACGAAACTTGGTGGATGTGCATCAACTACCGAGCTCTAAATGGCATCATCGTTAAGGATAAGTACCCAATACCAGTGGTGGATGAACTTCTTGATGAGTTAAGAGGAGTTCGAGTCTTCACGAAGTTGGACCTCCGATCCGGTTACCATCAAATTCGGGTACGTGAAGATGACATCCCAAAAATAGTTTTCCGCACTCATAACGACCATTATGAATTCTTGGTAATGTCTTTTGGACTCACTAATGCTCTTTCAACTTTCTAAAGTCTCATGAATGATATTTTTTGGGGTTTTCTTTGTAAATTCGTGCAGGTATTTTTTGATGATATTCTCATTTATAGTCCTTCTCTTGAGACTCACTTTCAGCTTTTGCGGTCTGTTCTGATGATCCTTCGGGAGAATACTCTTTTTGTTAAACTATCAAAGTATAGCTTTCTCCAAAAAAAGTAGAGTACCTTGGGCACATAATATCAGAAGGAGTGGTAGTAGACCCAACAAAAATCGAGGCAATGTAGAGCTGGTCGAAACCTACAAATGTGAAATTGCTGCATGGGTTCCTTGGACTAACGAGCTACTACCAAAAACTCATGGAGAACTATGGGAAGATCAGTGCACCCCTCATTTCTCTATTAAAAAAATGCCTTCCAATGGTCGGATGAAGCTTCCGCTCCCTTCGATAAACTTAAGACAACCATGACGACGACACCGGTGCTAGCATTACCAGATTTCAGCTGACCCTTCATCATTGAGGCCAACGCATTTGGAGTCAGAATTGGGGCTGTTCTCATGCAAGAGGGTCGACCGCTCGCATACACCAGCAAGGCATTGTCTCCCTCCCATCAAAAAATGTCTATGTATGATAAGGAGATGCTTGCCATTATACATGCTATAACAAAGTGGAGACCCTACCTAATCGACCAACGATTTCAAATTAAAACTGACCATAGAAGCCTCAAGTACTTTCTGGAGCAGAAGATATCATCCCTGGAGCAGCAAAAATGGGCAACCAAACTTCTAGGATTTGATTATGAAATTATTTACAAAAAGGGGAAAGAAAATGTTGTTGCAGATGCGCTCTCACAGCTACTTAAGCAAGCTAAATTATCAGTCGTCTCTCTTCCTACCACTGGCTTCCTTGAGGACATTAGGGAGGAATGGAAGAAAAACCCAAAGACCAGCAATATCATTAAAAATTTGGAGGAGGATCCAGGCACAATAGCTCATTATACCTGGGATTCGAGGGATCTACGCTACAAAGGTCATATTGTGCTTACACCCGACTCCCCTTGCATCAAAGTCATTCTACACGAAATGCACTCCACACCTTCAGTAGGACACTCTGGATTTCTGAGAACCTACAAAAGAGTGAAGCAAAATTTTTATTGGAGAGGGATGAAAAAATTTATTTCTGAATACGCGACATAATGTGATGTATGTCAATAGCAAAAGGGCGAAACAGTGGCGAATCCAGAGAAATTACAATCGCTACCCATACCGGACTCAGTGTGGATTGACATCTCCATGGATTTCATCGAAGGGCTGCCACCTTCCAAAGGTAAAAGCACAATCCTCATGATGGTTGATCGATTTACGAAATTTGCTCATTTTTGTACTGTATGAAATCCCTATAATGCTGCTAGTATGGCTTAGATTTTCATAAAAAATATTATTAAATTGCATGAGATACTAAGGTCCATTATAAGTGATCGTGACAGGATCTTCACTAGTAAATTTTAGATCGAGTTATTCCAGTTGCAGGGCACCAAACTCAAGATGAGCACAACATATCATCCATAAATTGACGGCTAAACAGAGGTGGTGAACATGTGTTTAGAGACATATCTTCGGTGTTTTGCCAGTGACTGACCGAAAGAGTAGACGAAATGGCTCCCCTGGACTGAATGGTGGTATAATACTACGTATCATTCATCTATAAAATGTAGCCCATATGAAGCATTGTATGGTCGGTCAGCCCTTGTGATTCGAAAGTATGTAATTGGCTCAGCCAAGGTAGATCAGGTTGACCAAGATCTAATTAACAGGGATAAACTCCTATAATTGCAAAAGGATAATCTCTCTATCGCTTAAGCCAGAATGAAACAGCAAGCCGACACACGATGAAGTGAAAGAGAATTTTTAGTAGGAGATTGGATTTATCTTCGCCTACAGCTATACAAGCAGCTCTCCATCAACACACGAGCCTCCATCAAGTTATCTCCACGTTTTTATGGGCCCTATCAGATCATAAAGCGTATTAGAGCTGTGGCGTATAGACTTAAATTACCTGAAGATGCCAAAATTCACCTTGTCTTTCACATGTCATGCTTAAAGCTCAAGTTGGGAGAACACGAGTCACCCCAGATCCAACTGCCCAACACCACTGATGATGGAAATATTCAAGCCCAACCACAAGCCATCCTCGATCGTAAAATCGTCATGCGTCGTCGACATCCCTCTACTGAAGTACTAGTATATTAGACTAATTTACCACTCGAAGATGCTACATAGGAATTATATGAGGAGCTGAAGACCCGGTTCCCTGAGTTCATGGAACCCTAGCCTTGAGGACAAGACTGATTTGAAGAGGGCAGGCTTGATAGGACCCTAGCAGGGTTGGGTCCTACTCAACCATGTAGCAGCAAATAAAAACCATGTGAGAGTATAATAAACCCCACATAGCTGCCTCTATCCTATAAAGAAGAGAGGCTAGGGTTTACATTTGTATCTTTGGGCTTCTTAGCCGCTGCCCCCCTTGTTACTGGGTCGACCCACTAAGGTTGAGGGCAAATTGGGTAGTTCACTTAGGAAGCAGCTCCTAGGGCTAGGGTTTGGAGCTCTATATAAGCATGTAGTCTCCATCTCTCGGAAATAAGAAGAATCATCTACAATTGCAGCCACCAGGCTACTTGGAGGGTGGAACCCCTATAGTATTCCAAGGGTTGATCCCCCTCAAAGATCATTCTACATAGAATTCCTTTAGGGTTCTATCATAAACTCAGGCATGAACTAGTACCCGAGTTGATGAACTCGGGCACGGAGGGACTGGTGCCCGAGCTGGTGAACTCGGGCACGAAAGGACTAGTACCCGAGCTGGTGAACTTGGGCACGAACGGACTGGTGCCTGAGCTGGTGAACTCGGGCATGAATGGACTGGTGTTCGAGCTAGTGAACTCAGGCACGAACTGGTACCCAGAGCTGATGAACTCGGGTACGGAGGGACTGGTGCCCAAGCTGGTGAACTCGGGCACAAACTAGAACCCGAGCTGATGAACTTGGGCATGGAGGGACTGGTGCTTGGGCTAGTGAACTTGAACACGACACACCCCTTTATTGTTGTTGTGATATGCCTCAGAAGGGGTCATCAATGGCACGTGCTGGGCATTGTTGGGTTGATGTAACGTGCCTCCGTGGGGGAAGCGTTCACCATCTTTTCGGTGGGAAACTAGGGGCGAGCGCACCCGATAGGGGCCGGTGTGTAGGAGTTTATGCCCGAGTGATGCATCCATCGAGGCATCCCTTGGTAGACGTTGTCATTAATTCCTGCCTCGGGAAGCCCAAACATTGCCTTAGTGACAATGGGGTCCTTATAAGCTTCTTCCTAGGAGCAAAGGGTTCGTGCACCTTCTCATTTGCTATTGAGCCTCCTCCTGGCCTCTTGTGTGTCATCTCAGGTCCTCACCCTTCTTCGGTACTCAACTCAAGGTCGGAATGACTTCTTCCTCATTGTCATCGGGTCGGTCGGTACCTGAGGTCAATGAGTCAACCTCAGATAGTTCTAGGGTAGAGGTGTTAAGCTCATCTTTGAGTGGGGTATCCCCGGTGGACTCAAATGCCCTCGTGGCCCTTCAAGCGATGTGGTCGTGGCACGACGTGGACTCGGTGGTGACCGAGGAACTTTTGGGGTTTGTTCGAGATTGGTATAGCATCCCGGAGGAGTACCAACTCCACACCCCTACACCGGGGCAGCGTCCTTATGACCCTTTCCCAAGTGGGTTCGGGTTGACTATGGATGCCCTAGAAGCGGGGCTGAGGTTCCCCTTACATCCCGTGGTCGTGGAATGCCTTCGGTGGTGGGGGATCTCGCCTTCGTAGATGGCGTCGAACTCTTGGTGCTATCTAATTGTCTTCCTAGGGGAGTGTCACGAGGTGGGCATCGAGCCGACCCGAACACTGTTCATGGCATGCTTTTGGCTGTGCAAGGGTCGAGGCGACTACTACCTTACCGCCCGAGGCGGGTTCAAGATCAGTGGTGCCCCCTCGAATAACAAGGGGTGGAAAGCTCGCCACTTCTTTGTGAGCTACTCTTGGGAGTGGAGGTTCTACATGGGGTGGACTTCCCGAGCCATCAATAACGTGCCCCCGTTTCTCTCTCACGAGGAAGCCGATTGTGTGGAGCGCCTGAAGGGGGTCCTTTCTTCTTTTCGGGCCATTAGGGGAATGTTCGAGGCATGGCTGGTTGAAGCGGGTCTCAGCCCAGCCTCTGGGTGTACGGTTGAACTTGTTGTTTTTGGACGTTTCGCTACCTAGTCGATTTTTGCTCCTTAACTTCACTGACCAGTTTACAATTTTGCAAAGATGGTGAACTTTCAATCGTTGAGAGGGATGCCCTGTCTTTCGAGCACGGCGCAACCTTCTCGGGAGCAGACAAAGACCGGGGGGAACTCTGGCTCGAAGGAGACTCAAGCACCGGGGTCCTGACTGGCCGATCGAGGTAGACCACCCCAAGAAGAAGACTAAAGGGGTGACTCAAAAGTCATCTGAGGGGATGACACTTCGTGAGGCGGTTGCGCGGGCAGTTGTCGGGCTGGGTAGCGACTCACATGGGGAAGGCTCGAGCACGAAAGGGAAGAGTTACGCTAGCCCAATCGAGGGTGGGGCCCTGACCAAGTGGGTGGAGCATCCCAAGTCGATGAAGGACATGTGTCGGGTCCGGACTTCCAGCAAAGGTGAGCCCTTTCGGGCTCTGGAGATTTTGGATCTACTGGAGGGGGAGCTGGACACCATTGGAGGTCCGATGGCCGTCCCTGAAGACTGGCAGCTACATATGGTCCGATGGCTCGATGGCCTTGGAGTTCGACCGAGGGGCACTCCACCCGAGTTTGGCAAGGCAACTGTATTGCTCACCTTCCGCGGTGCTGATGGATCACACCGCGAAGTCACTAGTCTGGGTGAGTATAGCTCCTAGGGCCTATTTTTGCTTTCGGGGTTGTTGTGTGCCCGACCTTGACCTGTGAGTTTTTCATAGAACCATCACTACACGACTACGTTGATCAACCAGGTGCAAGACGCGGGTCGGGTGATTGAGCGCCTTGGGGATGCCAACTCTGACCTGTGTCGGGGGGTTGAGGAGTTGAAGGGTGGCCCTGGCCCTAAGGCGGTTGCTGCAGTCGAGCAGTGGGCTATCGTGGCCAAGGCTGAACGGCTGAAGGCGGAGCTGGGGGATTCCCTATGCCAACTGAAGGACAACCGCAGACGGATCCGCAGACTGGATGATGAGCTGCTTGAGCTCATGCGGAATGCCGAGGCTACGCGGGCGACGACTAAGGCGGCTGAGGAGGCATTGCAAAAAGAGCGCTAAAGAATGGAGAAGCAGGCGAAAGAGGCAATCGTGGAGTACAAGAAGTCACCTGGGTTCGAGCTCGAGCTTTAGAGATTGGGTCAGGCGACCTTCGAGTTTGGATATCAGCTAGCTCTCGCCCGTTTCCATGCCAAATAACTGGACTAGGAGTTGGAGGTCAATCAATATGTGGACCTTCCCAAGGATCGCAGTATAGATATGCCCGAGGAGGTGCCATTTGATGATAGTCTGGCGGACCCTCCCCCAAGCTAGGAGATGGATGTCTTTTCTTTTGGTCTCGGTCGGGTCGAGTTAGAGCTTTGTAAGGCTCGAACTGATCATAATGTAAAAACTTTACTTACATGAATGCAAAGTTTTTGAATCCAAGGTTTCTATCAGGAATCAAGGGTAAAATTTTCTCAGGTTTGACACGTTCTAAGTCCTCGGTAGAGGGGCTCCGTCCATGGCCTCGAGATGGTAAGTACCTTCTCGAACCATGTCATAAACCTGGTAAGGCCCTTCCTAGTTCGGGGCTAGTTTTCCTTTAGCTCGGGTCGGATCGCTTACCTCAGTTTTTCGGAGGACTAGGTCCCCGACCCAAATTTTCCATGGTCGAACCCTTCGATTGTAGATTCGGGCCACCGCCTTCTTGTATGCCAGAGCATGTAGGTGGGCCTCGGCTCTCCGTTCATTGAGATGCTCGAGTCTGCCCCGAAGCCCGAGTTCTAAAGTTCCCTCATCGAAGTTTTCCACTCGTAAGTTTGGAAATATGATTTCGAGGGGAAGGACGGTCTCGGTCCCGCACGCGAGGCTGAATGGGGACTCTCCCGAGACTATTTTTGGAGTGGTTCGAGATGCCCACAAGACGCTCGGGAGCTCTTCCACCCAAGCTTCGCATGCTTCGCCCACCGTCTTCTTCAGTCCTTCAAGGATCGCCTAGTTCGTGACCTCAGCGAGGCCGTTGGTCTGGGGGTGGGCGATCGAACTAAACTTCAACTGTATCCCGTATGATTAGCAGTAGGCCTTGAACCTTGCATTATTGAACTAGGTCCTGTTGTCGGTTATGATGGCCCTCGAGATCCCGAAGCATGTGAGGATATTTTTCCACATGAAACTCTCGACTTGCTTCATGGTAATGGATGCTAGTGGTTCGACCTTGACCCACTTGGTGAAATAGTTGACCCCGACTATGAGGAACCGTCGTTGGCCCGAAGCTGGGGGAAATGAGCCGAGGTGGTCCATGCCCCATTGCGTGAAGGGCCAGGCTACGTCGATCGGGGTGAGGGTTACTGCTGGTTGGTGTTTGACCCAAGCATGCACTTGGCACTATCGACACCGTTGCATGTAGGATAAGGCGTACCGACGTAGCATCGACTAATAAAACCCTTGTCTGAGTATCTTGAAGGCCAAGGTCCGGCCTTCGATGTGCTCCCCATATATTCCCTCGTGAACCTCGGCGAGGACTATCTCTGCTTCAGGTGGGGATAGACAGCGGAGCAATGGCTGAGAGAAAGCTTTTCGATACAGTTTGCCCCCGATCTCGATGTACCATGCTTGGGCCCATCTGAGCCGACGGGCGGCCGATGGGTCATCAGGTAGCTCACCCTTCTTATTATAGTGAAGAATTTCTTCCATCCAGTTTGGGGTCGCCTCCATCGTGTTGATGTCTAAGACTGGTAGGGTCGGTGTGGAGAGGACCTCGATTTTCCTTGGGGGTTCCCCGGGTGGCTGGCTGGACGCTAGTCGGGCAAGCGCATTGGCTGGGATGTTCTGTGTACGTGGTATCCTTGTGATCACCAAACGGTCGAAACGAGCCGAGAGTCACCGGACCTCGGCGAGGTATCGGGCCTTGGTCGGCTCTCGGGCCTTGTAAGCACCGTTGATGTGGCCTGCCACCAACTGGGAGTCGGTGAAGGCTTCCAAATTTTGTACCTGCATCTTGAGGGTGAGGCGTAGCCCTGACAGCAAGGCCTCATATTCGACTTCGTTGTTAGTGGCCTTGAATTTCAAGTGAAGCGCGTGCTCATAGGTTTCTCCACTCAGGGCCTTGATGATAATCCCCGCTCTTGCTCCTCCCGATGTTGCGGACCCATCAACATACAGGGCCCAAGCTGACGGGTTCGACTCCTGTGCAGTCGGACCATTCTCGGGGGTCAGTTCGGAAATGAAATCAGCCAATACCTAAGCCTTTATGGCTGTCCGAGGTGTATATTGGATGTCGAACTCCCCGAGCTCCATCGACCATTTGAGCATCCAACCTGAGACATAGAATTTAGAGAGGATTTGGCGGAGTGGTCGGTCGGATGCTACTTTTATCGTGTGGGCTTGGAAGTAGGGCCGTAGCTTTCGGGCTATCATGATTAACGCCAGTGCTAATTTTTCTATTGGTGGGTAGCGCTCTTCGGGCCCAGCGAGAATATGGCTGATATAGTAGATGACCTGCTGTGTAGCTTAATTCTCCCTAGTTAGCACCGAGCTGACTACATGTTTCGAGGCCGCCAAGTAGAGGCTCAAAACCTCGCCCGAGCGGGGCGAGGTGAGTCGGGGCAGTTGTCCGAGGTAGGTCTTTATTCTACCGACAGCCTCCTCACATTCCGGGATCCATTTGAAGTTGTCTGCTCGGCGTAAGGCCCGGAAGAACCGGAGGAATTTGTCTCGTGAGCACGACACGAATCTCCCGAGCGTTGCTAGCTTTCCTGTGAGGCGTTGCACCTCCTTTATTGAGAGTGGAGATTGCATCTCCATTATAGCTCGGACTTTCTCCGGGTTGGCGTCTATCCCTCTCTGGTGGATAACGAAGCCGAGAAACTTTCCCGACCCGACTCCAAAGGCACACTTAGCCGGGTTGAGGTGCATATTGAATCGGTTGAGGCTCCATAAGGTCTTTGCTAGGTCGGTCAGATGGGTCACTGCCGACCTGCTTTTGATAATCATGTCATTGAGATATACCTCCATGTTTCTCCTGAGTTGGGACTTGAACACTTCATTCACCATCCTCTGGTAGGTGGCTCCTGTGTTCTTCAATCCAAAGGGCATGACTTTGTAGCAGTAAACCCCCTGGTTGATGATAAAGGCAGTGTGTTCATGGTCTTGCAGGGCCATGCAGATCTAGTTGTAGCCCGAGAATGCGTCCATGAACATAAGGGGCTCGTGGCCCGCGATTGCGTCAACTAGCTGGTCTATCTTCCGGAGTGGATAACAATCTTTGGGAGATGCTTGATTGAGATCGATGTAGTCAATGCACATCCTCCAGCTTCCATTATGTTTTTTTAACGAGGACTACATTAGACAGGCATCAGGGGTATTTCACCTTGGTTATAAACCCAACATCGAGTAGGCGATCTACCTCGTGGTTAGTTGCCTGTTGTTATTCTGGGGCAAACCTCTGAGGCTTTTGTTTGATTGGGCATGCCTCGGGATAGATATTTAGGTGATGTTGCACCACCTCGGGGTCGATTCCCGGCATGTCCTTCGGGGACCAGGTGAAGACATCAACATTGTGCTTTGAAAAACTCTACAAGTTGGACCTGGTCGCCTTCCGGGAGTGTGGTCCCATGATAGAGCCCCAGAGGAATTCTATGAAGATTGATCTTTGAGGGGGATCAACCCTTGGAACGCTATAGGGGTTCCACCCTCCAAGTAGCCTAGTGGCTGTAATTATAGATTGATATTTCTTATTTCAAAGAGGTAGAGGCTACAAGCTTATATAGAGCTCCAAATCCTAGCCCTAGGGGCTGCTTCCTAAGTGAACTACCTAATTTACCTTCAACTTTAGACGATTGGCCTAGTAACAAGGGGGGTGGCGACTAAGAGGCATAATAACCCAAATATAAACCATAGCATCTCTTCTTTATAGGATAGAGGTGGCTAGGTGGGATTTATTATACTCACAGGGTTTTTATTAGCTGCTACTTGGTTGAGTAAGACTCAACCCTGCTAGGGTCCTATCAAGCCCACCCTCTTCCAATCAGCCTTATCTATAAGGTTGAGATTCCATGAATTCAAGGAATCGGGTCTTTAGCTCCTCATATGATTCCCATGTGGCATCTTCGGGTGGTAAATTATTCTAATGCACTAGTACTTCAGTAGAGGGACGTCGGCGACACATGATGATTCTGCGGTCGAGAATGGCTTGTGGCTAGGCTTGGATATATCCATCATTAGTGGTATTAGGCAGTTGAATCTGGGGTGACTCGTGTTCTCCCAACTTGGGCTTCAAGCATGACACGTGGAAGACATGGTAAATTTTAGCATCCTCAAGCAATTTAAGTCTATATGCCACAGCTTCAATATGCTCTACGATCTGATAGGGCCCATAAAAACATGGAGATAGCTTCATGGAGGCTCGTGTGTTGATGGATAGTTGTTTGTATGGCTATAGGCGAAGACAAACCCAATCTCCTACTAAAAATTCTCTTTCGCTTCTTCGTGTGTCAACTTGCTGCTTCATTCTGGCTTGAGCGGTAGAGAGATTATCCTTTAGTAGCTATAGGAGTTTGTCTCCGTCAATTAAATCTTGGTCGACCTAATCTATCTTAGTTGAGCCAATTATATACTTTAGAATCATAGGAGGCGACCGACGATATAATGCTTCATATGGGGTATATTTTATAGATGAATGATATGTAGTATTGTACCACCATTCGGCCCAGGGGAGCCATTTTGTCCACTCCTTTGGTCGATCACTAGCGAAACACCGAAGGTACGTCTCTAAACACCTGTTCACCACTTTTGTTTGGCCGTCAGTTTGTGGATGATATGCTGTGCTCATCTTGAGTTTGGTGCCCTACAACTGAAATAACTTGGTCCAAAATTTACTAGTGAAGACCCTGTCACGATCACTTATAATGGACCTTGGCATCCCATACAGTTTAACAATATTTTCTGTGAAAATCTGAGCAATACTAACAGTAGTGTAGGGATTTCGCATAGCACAAAAATGAGCATATTTCGTAAGTCGTTCAACCACTACAAGGATTGTGCTTTTACCTTTGGAAGGTGACAGCCCTTCGATGAAGTCCATGGAGATGTCAGTCCACACCGTGTCTGATATGGGTAGTGGTTGTAGTTTCCTTGGACTCGCCACTATTACACCTTTTTGCTGTTGACATACATCACATTATGCTACGTATTCAGAAATAATTTTTTTTATCCCTCTCCAATAAAAATTTTGCTTCACTCTTTTGTAGGTTCTTAGAAATCCAGAGTACCCTACTGAAGGTGTGGAGTGCATTTCGTGCAGAATGACTTTGATGCAAGAGGAGTTTGGTATAAGCACAATACAACATTTGTAGCATAGATCCCTTGAATCCCAAGTATAGTGGGCTATTGTGCTTGGATCCTCTAATTTTTTGATGATGTTACTGGTTTCTAGATCCTTCTTCCATTCCTCCTTAATGTCCTCAAGGAAGCCGGTGGTAGGAAGAGAGACAACTGAAAATTCAGCTTGCTCAGGTAGCCATGAGAGCGCATTTGCAACAACATTTTCTTTCCCCTTTTTGTAAATAATTTCATAATCAAATCCTAGAAGTTTAGTTACCCATTTTTGCTGCTCTGAGGATGATATCTTCTGCTCCAAAAAGCACTTGAGGCTTCTATGGTTGGTTTTAATCTGAAATTTTCGGCCAATCAGGTAGGGTCTCTACTTTGTTACTACGTGTACAATGGCGAGCATCTCCTTATGATAGATAGACATTTTTTTATGGGAGGGAGACAACGCCCTGCTAGTGTATGCGAGTGGTCGACCATCTTACATGAGAACGGCTCCAATTCCAACTCCAGATGCATCGGCCTCAATGATGAAGGGTTGGCTGAAATTTGGTAGCGCTAGCATCGATGTCATCATCATGGCTACCTTAAGTCTATCAAAGGTAGCGGAGGCTTTGTTCGACCATTGGAAGGTGTCTGTTTTCAGTAGAGAAGTGAGGGGGGCACTGATTTTCCCATAGTCCTTCATGAATTTTTGGTAGTAGCCCGTTAGTCCAAGGAACCCATGAAGCAATTTTACATTTGTAGGTTTCAGCTAGCCTTGCATTGCTTCAATTTTTATTGGGTCTACGGCCACTCTTTCTTCTGATATTATGTGCCTAAGGTACTCTACTTTTTGCTAAAGAAAGCTACACTTTGATAGCTTAACAAAAAGAGTATTCTCCTGAAGGATCATCAGAACAAATCACAACTGCTGAAAGTGAGTCTTAAGAGAAGGGCTGTAAATGAGAATATCATCAAAAAATACCAGTACAAATTTGCGAAGAAAGCTCTGAAAAATATTATTCATGAGACTTTGGAAGGTTGAAGGAGCATTAGTGAGTCCAAAGGGCATTACCAAGAATTCATAATGGCCATTATGAGTGCGGAAAGCAGTTTTTGGGATGTCACCTTCACATGCCCAAATTTGGTGGTAACCGGATCGGAGGTCCAACTTTATGAAGACTCAAGCTCCTTTTAATTCATCAAGAAGTTCATCCACCACTGATATTGGGTACTTATCCTTGATGGTGATATCATTTAGAGCTCGGTAGTCGATACACATCCACCAAGTTTCGTCTTTCTTACATACAAGTGGCACCGATGAGGAGTAGGGGCTACAGCTTGGCCGAATCACCCCTGTTTCAAGCATCTCCTTCACGATCTTCTTAATTTCATCCTTTTGGAGGTGAGGATAGCTGTAAGGCTGATTATTTGCTGGTGGTTTGCCCAGAAGGATTAGAATTCGGTGGTCATATTGCCGAGTAGGAGGAACACTGCGCGGTTCAACAAAAACATCGTCAAATTCAATAAGCAGTTGGGTGAGATTTTGATCTTTAATTTCTGTTTTCTTCCCCTCTGGTTACTGCTAGAGATGCATAAGAAGCCACCATTTATCTTGTGTAAAACTTTCTCCATTTGTTGGGTTGAAACGGTGGTTACGTTGCTTCCGCGTTTCCCGCATAGGGTGACCTATTTGCCTTTGCAATAGAATTTTATAATAAATTTAAAAAAGTTCCAAGAGACATCACCTAGCATTGTTAGCCATTCTATGCCCAGCATAGCCTCATAATCATCAATTGGTAGGAGGAAGAAGTCGGCAACAATTTCTTGGCCCTGTAGTAATAGTTTCACCTGCGGGCATCTTTGGTCGCATTTTAGGATTCGGC
This sequence comes from Musa beccarii, assembly GCA_024322285.1. Lineage (NCBI taxonomy): Eukaryota > Viridiplantae > Streptophyta > Magnoliopsida > Zingiberales > Musaceae > Musa > Musa beccarii. The sequence goes on from CM044395.1 coordinate 77,516,848, forward strand.
TGTCGGCGACCTTTACGTCGAACTTGCTATAACCTTCGATGTGGAGCACCAGCCGAGCAGTAACCTTATTATTTTGAAAGTTATTAGTGCTGCTTGTATCGATGAGAACGGTGATCGGTTGTTGTTTGAGCTAGCCTCCAACTTTCATCGTTTGCGGATTTGAGTAGCCTGCTAGCGCATGTACCATAAAGTCGGTCGATTGTGGCTCGTCTTCCACATCTTCATCCTCATGTTTAAGTCTCTCATCTGGCTGTTCACTGATCTCTTCTTCCACTGGTTCAATCACAAGAAGTCTCCCTTTTTTACAGCAATGCTCGCGGCTCCACGGCTCGTCACAATGCCAATATAACCCCTTGGCAGATCGATCTCGAAGCTATTCTCTTATCAACCTTTTTAGTGTAGGAGCTTGGCTGATAGTAGGGGGGCTGAGGGCTTCGATATTGCTGGTCGGGGAGCGACCCTAGTCCTCTGGGCTTCGTGGTTCAATCGCTCTTCCTAAAGTTGTGCGAAAGAGATGGCTGCCATAAGCGTGTACAGTTGTCACACTTTAACTTCTCCCTGGATCTCCAGTTTCAAGCCCTCAATAAATGTCCCCAATAACTATTTTTCAGACCAATCACGAGTTTGATTAGATAACCTTTCAAACCTAGTTTGATACTCCTGGACGGTGGAGGTTTGTCGGATCTTTGCTAGTTGTCCGTCGATGTTCTCGTAATCGGTTGGTCCGAAATGGATCAGCAGTCCTTCTTTGAATTGTCACCATGAGAGGATTTCATGAATGTATTGAAACCAATCAAACCATTGTATGGCATCCCCTTCAAGATGTATAGCCATAATTTCTACCATAGATGCATCTGCGGTTTTGTGGTACCGAAAATATCGCTTCACGCACAAGATCCAACCAATTGGGTCTCCTTCTTCCCATCTAGGGAAGTCCACCCTCATGCATGGATAGTGGGGATCGATCATAGAGCCTCCCCTCTCCTGGAGGTCATCTCTTCGATCAGAGCTCTCTCCTTGCTGTGATTTCTTTGGGCTCAGTGGTCGACCCAAACTAAGTTTGGCAAAGAGAGTCCGAATCTTCTCCTCCACTCGTGTCTCAAAGGCTTCGAATTTAGTATCAATTACCTCCTTGGATGCCATAGCATATGTCTCCAGATCTGTAATATTAAGATCTCTTTTTTGTTGTCGGGTTAAAGGCATGTATTGGTTGAGAAAAGTGGTGGCTGAAAGGGTTGGTGGATGTCGGCTGCGGTTTAGGCTTGTTTTGTGGCTATTTTGGGTGCAGTTTGGGGCTACGGTTTGATGGGGTTTTTGGGTTATGATGGTAGTGGATGAAGGTTAGGGAAGAGGGTTTTAGATCTGTGGTAGATCGCAGCAAAGATTTGACAAAAATTAGTGGAAATTGCTGCCTATATGCGCTGTCTCGTAATAGTAGAATTGTCATCGAAGAAATAGTGGTTTCTCGATGAAATTTCTAGTGAAAGCTTAGGGATTTGAGGAGGGGGTTTGATGGTAGAATCTTAGTTTAGATAACAGCAAGGATAACAAATTGGATCAAGAAATTTTGGCAGCAAAACAGTAAAGAAATCGGTGCAAAGTGTGATAGCTGAATTCTCGTCGAAAAATTTCAGCAGTTTGCGACGTGAGATTACAGCAACACGAATTTTTTTTTATGATGAATTAATGATAGATCAATCACGGATGGGAGCCAAGATGATCTATGAGGTGCACAAGAAATTTCTTTCAAAAAGGATAATAGTTAGATCGGTTAAAGGCAGCAACACACGGTTGAAATTTTCTACAACGATCCTTCGTTCGCAAAGATGATAACTTTTACGACTTAAGGAATTCGCAGGCAAGGGATAGATAGAAAAACTTCTTTTTGGTATTTTAGATGAAAAATTGCAGCAGCAAAGGGTATTGGTGGTAGAAAAATTTCCGATCTCTGATGCAATTGGAGGTGACGACTGTAGATTGAATTGATTTACATTAGGAGATGACGGTGGAGACGACGACGTCAAGATCAATTGTGGGAATTGCTTGGCTGATAGTGGGTGGCAGGGATGACAGCAAAAGCAGCAAGATCGCTGCTCTGATACCAGATGATAGAACTCCAGAGGAATTCTATAAAGATTGATCTTTGAGAGGGATCAACTCTTGGAACGCTATAGGGGTTTCACCCTTCAAGTAGCCTGGTGGCTGCAATTGTAGATTGATATTTCTTGTTTCATAGAGATGGAGGCTACAAGCTTGTATAGAGCTCCAAACCCTAGCCCTAGGGGTTGCTTCCTAAGTGAACTACCCAATTTACCCTCAACTTTAGCCAACCGGCCCAGTAACAAGGGGGGCGGCGGCTAAGAGGCCTAATAGCCCAAATATAAACCCTAGCCTCTCTTCTTTATAGGATAGAGGTGGCTAGGTGGGATTTATTACACTCACAAGATTTTTATTAGCTACTACTTGGTTGAGTAGGACCCAACCCTGCTAGGGTCCTATCATCCCAACTTTGATGACTCGTTCCGGCCGATCGTCCCTCAAGGGAACTTTGATGAGTTGCTCCATCGGCTGTGGGCGAGTAGGAGCTTTTGGGTCGTCCAAAGGGTCGAGGTTGGCCAGGTCGGGTCATGTCCTCTTTGGCATGGATACGACCATCAAATATCATTTTCTAGATTTCTTGGGATCACTCTGCACCATCTCGACTCCTAATGAGGTCGGGAATTTCATAGCCCGGTGGTAGGTAGAGATGATCGCCCTTATCTTGTTAAGTGTCGGCCATCCGAGGATCACGTTGTACATCGAGGGTAGGTCAACCACCATGAGGGTGACCATCACTGTCTTCGTTCTCGGTTCATTCCCTATGGTGACGGGAAGGGAAGTCGTCCCATGAGGGGAGATTGACTCTCCCATGAATCCGGTAAGTGCGGTCACCATAGGGGAGAGATCACTGTCCGTAAGTCCGAGCTTCTTGAAGATGTCCAGGTATAGGATATCAGCGGAACTCCCAGTGTCGACCATCATCCTCTTCACTCTGGCATTGGCCATGTGGACTGAGACCACCAGAGCATCATCATGGTCCGAGAACTCCACCTCTTCGGTGTCGAATGTAATTTCTTCCTCTTTAGGACACTTTATAGCCAATGCACATTCCAACAATCTTGGGCACAACGCTTCCACCACCGTGTACAAGTATTCGTGCATACGCCTTCCTTGTGGTGGAACTACTATTTTGCCTTTGGCAAGCCCTTTACAAGCTTTACAAGTGACCAAGGCGGACAAGCACAAGCATTGATTCATCGATGATGACATCGATTTGTCTTTTGACCAGATCCTTCAGCCGGGGTGGTGACTCCCTCGATTTTTTGAGGAAACACCCGAGATGCCCTTGTCGGATTAGCTCCTCGATCTGGTTCTGCAGGTTACGGTAGTCCTCCGTGTCATGGCCGTAATCTCGGTGGAACCTGCAATACTTAGACCGATCTTTGTTAGTGGCTTTCATCGGGTTGGGTTCCCGCAAGAGCCCCTGCTCCCAGATTTGGAGGAAAATCTCAGTTCGAGAGGCGTTCAGGGGGAGCCTCGTGCATTGCGGTTCGGGTCGGTCGGGCCTTCTTTGTGGTGATTCGGTGGTCGGCCTCGGGCCCGTCGCTCGGGCGAAGTCCGTCCAAGGCCTTTTGCTATCCTCACGCTTCCCCACCATCAGCACTTCAGTGGCGACATGCTGGTTAGCCCGTTGAAGCATCTCAGGGATTGTGGCGGGCGGTCTCTCGACTAGGGACCAAAAGAGTCTGGAGGGGTGAAGCCCCATCAGAAAAGCCTACATGACAAGAGATGGGTGAGCCTCGGGTATCCCTCTAGCCTCGGCGGCGAAGCGCGCGATGAACTGCGAGAGCGGCTCGCCGTCTCATTGGGCTAGTGCGAGAAGGGCGGCCACAGAGGGTTTCGGCTGCATGATAGCCAGGAAGCTTTGCTTGAGTCCCCTTGCGAGCTGATCGAACGAGGAGATGGAAGCTGGTGGGAGGTGCCTGAACCACATCCGAGCCGGTCCCCTGAGAGTGGTGAGAAATGTCCTACACATCAAGGCGTCAGAGGTGCCGTAGAGGGCCATCTGGGCCCGAAAGGCGGTGACATGCTCCATGGGGTCGGAACCACCGTCGTATGCTTCAAGGGTCGAGAGTCTAAAGTTGAGGGGAACTACCTTGTCCTGTATCTCATGGGTGAAGGGGGATACTCCCGAGGCATCATCCCCGACCTCTCCCTTAGTCTTATGAAGCTGTCACTGGAATTCATCCAGACGTCGATTCACCGAGTTAAGTTGGGCTCTGAATGTGTCGTCGGTCGAATTGGTGGACACGGTGTCATGCTCAGGAAGTGGCATGTAGGTCAGGCGGAGACCGAGGATGCTGGGTTCGGGGGTCACTCCTCGACCTCCGAGACGCTCTTCGGCTTCCTCCTACAATCGTTCGTGCGTAGCTAGATTCATCGGGGGTTCATCGAGGGGCTCTGGGATGTACATGGATGGGTCGGTACTTGGGAGCTCACCAGGCACAAGCTACGGGATAAGGGGGATGACTGTTTGGATTATCTCGGTCAATGCTTGGACTTGCCGTGACAGGTCGAGGAACGTCTCGGGCGAGACAGTTGGGGCGTTCCCGGGAGGTGACAGCCCAGGATCATTGAATAGTTGCCAGTAGTGTTCTAGAGTTTAGATCGGAACACCTCCTCCCAATTGAGCGGCAGAAGTCGGTCCCGAGGTGGGAATAGGGGTAGTAGGCTACCCTTCGGTCGGGCAAACTCCTAGGTTGGTCATGGGACACTCCTACAAAATCAGCCCTCCTTTTAGCGCCAAAAATGTTGTGGAACAAATGCGGCCACCGGATGACGCGTCGGGTTGGCCTGGTCTGTTCGCCGAAGTCGCAGGGTGCCCGGTTGAATTCTATGGTAGGAGTGAGCTGTTGGTACTTTGCCGATCCGATTCCTACCAAAAAGGCCTGGGTCAGATTTTCCCGACTAGGCCCCTTCGATGCTAAAGTTAGTTCTCTCTCCCCCTTTCCTAGAGTCAAGTGGGGGGGGGGGGTTATAGGGATGTTCGAACCTGGTTAAGCGTATCTCCATCCGTGCTGACAACGGGGTTGTACAGGGTGGCACCGTATAGGACGGCTCTGCATGGCATCGTTCTGAGATCTCGGGACCGGCCTGCTCCGTGCGTCGTTATCCCAGGATCTCGGGGCCGCCTACCCCGTGCGTTGTTGTCCTGGGATTTCGGGAATGACCACAGATCAGTGCATCACCATCCTGGGATTTCGAGAAGGATTGTTCCAGGTTTGAGCGATATGGTGGCATCGTCACATCCGATCCGAGGTGGCGGGTCTGACATGGCATCCCGCGTGGGGTGTCTTTATGCTCACGTGTGCGCTGGCTACTATCACGTGGAGGGCGTCAAAGTATCCCCTATCACTTCCCTCCCCCCCCTCCCCCCCTTAACGAGGCATTCTCCGAGGTCCTCGTGGAGGGGTTCGAGGCATGTTTGGCTTGTGTTCATTGCTGTGTCATCGTTGTTTCATGACAGCGGCGCCAGGCTAGGATGATGCGTCGGGGGGGGGGGACGTCTTGTTGATTGTTCGGGCACTCGATTTGGTGGACCCGAGCATGGATGGAGCCCGAGCTAAGGAACTCTGGTACGAAGGGGCTATACCCTGAGCTGGTGGACTCAGTCATGAATGAACTGGCGCCCGAGCTGGTGAACTCAGGCATGGAGGGGCTGGTGCCCGAGCTGGTGAACTCGAGGATGAATGGACTGATGCCCGAGCTGGTAGACTTAGGCGCGAACGGACTGGTGCCCAAGCTGGTGAACTCAGGTACGAATGGACTGATGTTCGAGCTGATAAACTTGAGCACGAACTGGTACCCGAGCTGATGAACTTGGGCACGAAGGGATTGGTGCCCGAACTGGTGAACTCGGACATGAAACAATTGGTACCCGAGCTGGTGAATGAATTGCCTAGTGCATCGCTATCCCAGGATTTCGGGAATGATTGCATATCAGTGTGTCACCATCCCGGGATTTGGGGAAGGACTGTTCCGGGTTCGAGCGATATGGCGGCGTCATCACATCCGATCCGAGGTGGTGGGTCTGACATGGCGTCCTGCGTGGGGTGTCTTTATGCTCACGTGTGCGCTGGCTACTGCCATGTGGAGGATGTCAGAGTATCCCCTATCAACAAACATGCTCAATGTGTATACTTGAATTAATGGGGACATCAAGTATAGTTTGTGTTTTCATCAGCATGTTGATTTTAACAAGAATTAGATAACCCTTCCTCATTTCAATTAGACTACTATTGATCCCAAATTTTAAGTTGAATAGTGCACAAATATTATTTACCCATAGATAGAAAAAAATAGGTATATAATCTGAACTCACAACCTAACCTGTTTTGATATCATATAAAGAATATTAGGAACTTAATGTTAGGATCGAATTGGCACTAGGGGGGGGGTGAGTATCGGAAATACATTTGAACTTAGAGAAAGTGTGAAGTGGATTGAGTAGCCAAATCAGTAAGCAATATAAAGAAAAAGACAAAGAAGAGAAACACATTAATTTTATAATGGTTTAATCATCGTGACATATGTCCACTCTCGATTCTTCCTTCGCTGAGGTCATCGATTTCTACTATTGATTTTCTTTCAACGGGTAAAGATCAATTACCCTCTTATAGCTCTATTCTCTTTTTCATAGGTTTAGGAGATAACCTTTACAATTCTCTCAACCCTCGAACAGAAATTACACTTAGAGAAGAGGAGGAGAACTCTTAAGAAATTATAGCAGCGTTTTCAAAAGTTTTCATTCTACTTTCTTGCTATTTCAAGTAGAAATAGCTGGAGCATTTATAGATTCCAAATAGCTTCAAAAATAGAGTCAAAATTTTAAACACCTTGGGATTTCGGTGTACTGATGGTACCATCGCTTGTGCTGGGTGGTACCACCGCTTGTAGCATCGACATTGGGCGGTACCACCACTTGACACAATCTTAGAGACAATGTCTTAGAGATTAAGCCACCGGTGGTTCTATCGCCTGGTCTAGTGGTGCCACTGCCTAACACAACTTTTGAGTCACTAAATGGGCCTTCCTCTTAGCCTAAAATAACCCCAACTCTAGCTTAGTTGGCCCCTAATTGAGTTGACAAGGTTATACCTAAAACCAACTCAATTACAATCATGACTACTTCAATTTAGACATAATCGATTACAAATAAGAATACTAAGTTGTCTGGCATATCATTGGTTTATCCGATTCTTCGTTCAAACCTTCGGCGCATCGTCTTCTCTTGCGGCGTATTGCCCAATTGGCATGTTGACCTCTACAACTTCCGATCTCCTTGGTGCAATGTCTAATTCTTTTGGCCTGATGCCTGAACTCATGGCACGAAGCCATCTGTCAACACATCGACCATTCCTTTGGCCTGACGTCTAATCTTCTGACATATTCAATTCCGGCCCAACATCTAATTCCACTACTTTAATCGATTTGTCTTTCCCTAATCGAAGCTAGTCCTGCATCACTCAAACGTTATTAGATCATAACTTTATCAATTGGTTTCATCATTAAAATATGAGATTCAACAAATCTCTCCTTTTTTGATGATGACAACTAATTGATGATGAAGTTTAACTAAACTCCCCCTATCAATATGCCATATTGATAAAACCTTTAAATTTAATGTATTTCAACATTGCATGCATCATGAGTATTGAAAAAATCAATTGTTAAGATCTGAGCGGCACTAAGAGGGGGAGGGGGGTGAATTAGTGCAGTGGACAAAACTCATAAATTTGAAATTGATTTCGAAAATAGTTGTTAGACAAGAAATTTTGATCCAACGAAAACGATTCCAGTAGAATGATTCAAGTGAATGCTATCGATAGTAGAGAGAAGGAGATCGATAGATTTGTAGCTAAGTAAAGAACAAGATGCAACAATTAAAACTCACACATTCTCAGAGTAGTACGTAACGATGTATAGTGGTTTAGTCAAATGACTTACGTCCACTTTCGAAACCTCCTCCGATGAGGCTCCTAACTTTCACTATCAAATTTTCTTAAAGGGGAAGGACCTAGCACCCCCACTTACAAACTTTTATAAGGGGTTCACACTCTTATAGAATTTTGACAAAGAAAAAGTGGGAGGTGAATACTCAAGCTATCGAACATAAATTTTCTATAGCTTTGACTCAGTTTTTTCACTTCTCAAAAGGGTGCTTTACTGGCTAAGAAGAGAGGGGTATTTATAGACTCAATTGGCTTCAAAAATGGAGCAAAAAAGAGTCACATCCTGAATTTTCAGGTACTGGCGGTACTACCGTCCAGTCTAGCGGTACCACTGTCCAGTCTGGTGGTACTACCGCCTGACAAAGTTCTCGGGCTCTGTAGACTAGCGATACCATCGCTTGTCAGGCAGTACCACCGTTGGCAGGTAATAACTACCAATGGTACCACCGTTGACCTGGGGCGGTACCATCGCCTAGACTACCTGGGGACCTATTCCCGGAGCAGTGCCACCACCCCAGTCTGGTAGTGCCACTGCCAGACCTAGTCCAGCACTACTGAATGGGCCCTGAATCCGGCCTAATTCAATCCAAGGCCTAGTTGGCCTTTATTTGGGTTAATTAGGATTATTACATAATTCTGACCCTAATTACATGCTAACTATGAAATTAAAAATATATTCTAAGTAAATTAACAATCTGTAACATCGAGTCTTTTTCGGTGAGCTTCCGATAAACTTCCGACGGACTTCCGACACACCCTTAGATTTCTTCTAGCGGACTCCCAACAGGCTCTTAGACTTTATGGCAAGTTCCTTGAATCTTTTGGCAAGCTTTCGAACCTTCTTGATGAGCTCCACGAACCTTCGATGATCTTTTCGACGAACTTCCGAAACCTTCGGCAAGTCCTCGATTCATTCTCGGCTGGTTCCGGTAACACTTCTGATGATCATTCGGACTTCTGATGGACTCTCGAACTCCCAACATACTTGACTTCGGTAATTTACTTTTTATTTTTTTGTTATCATAGTTAATTCTGCACACTTATCTCAGTAATATGGATTAGATTAAATAACCTATCAATTGATTTCATCATCAAAATCTAAGATTCAATAATCTCTATCTTTTTGATGATGACAATCAATTGATGATAGAGTTAACCTTAACTCCCCCTATCTATATGCCATATTATGAGAAGTAAAAACACTTGAATTCAATCTCCTTGAATTCAAGCCGAAATCAAAAAGTTTCATCCGTTGAACTTATGATCATGCTCAACAAGCATAAGCTTTCATTCAGAAATATGAAACTTTATATTTTTTACATTTTGAAAACAATGTCAAGGTATGACACTTAATTTCAAGTCGAATGATGATAAACATTTATCACTTCGATAAATGATACTAATTATAAATTGAAATACAACAAGGATCACATGATATCAATATAAAATATACACATGTAAGGCATGATATCATTTTACGATGTACTATCAAATGAAATGATAACTTATCATATCAATGAAAGATACTAAATTTTAAACATGATATGATAACGATCTCTCAAAAATTCACATTTTTAGTATTTGTGATACATTGCAATATATGTGATATATTGCGATTCGATACATATAAGTCATTCATTTCTTCTTGATACATGCAAGATGTTTATCAAGTCACCAATTGATTTTGCTCATGCATAGCATTTAACAAGTCATCAATTTAATTTTGCCACATCTTCTACCCCTTTGTCATCAACAAAAAGGAGGTGAATCAGAATATCGAAAAAAAGGTGAAGTTAGTTATCATAAGGTATCATGATGCTAGTCATTTATCAAACAAATCAAAAATTGTAAAGGTAGTTATTAACAATATACGATACATGAGACTAAAATTTACTTAGAAAATGAGTTGAATATATGTTCCGGAAACATACACGATACATAAGATGGATAAACCTGAAAAGTAATTTATTCATTCATATTTATGAAATCCGAAAAATGATCATTTATCAAGTTATCAAAGATTCATACATGAAAGAAGATAAAAGGTTCAAGATGCAATTTTGAAAATAAAATTGTAAAGTGGAAGGATAGATCATTAAAGCCATTCATCAAACATTTAGTCATTCGATATTAACCAGATTAGCAAGAGCTCAAAAATTTGTGAGAGAGAGAGATAAAAAATTCATAAAAAAGTTCAACTTAACATTTATGAAGTGGAGCACATCAATATCAAAAGTTTTATAGGTAAAGATTCAACTTGGTATTCATAAGAATGAAAGATAAATAATCAAAGCTTCAAGACTTAGAGATTAGCACAAGAGTTGAGATTAAAGTTCGAAGAGAGTATAATAATCACTTAAGAGCTTAATCTTTATGCAAAGTTTATTAATATATGTATACTTGTATATGTCAAGTTTCAAATGATACACAACTTATGAAATCCATTTAGTCATCCTAAAGGAGGTAGAGGGAGTATAAAAACAATTTTACTACATCATTGAAGTGCATGAGATAATTCAAAATTCATCAATCGAAGGAGGAGAATCAAAATATTATGATCGAAGGATAAAAACCGAAGTTGAAAATTTTTGGAAAAGGAACATACAACATCTTCATGTATTAGGACAATCTCATATGGAATTTCAAAAGTATACCAAAATAGCATAGAGTTTTATAAAACAAAAGTCAAAAGTTTCATTATAACAACTATTCCTTAGGTGGAATACCAAAGTGCCTATACAAGTGATCTAACTTCTGATTCATCTGTCATACTTCACTCAAAATTTTAGCATGCTGTGATTTGATTTGATTTATCTATGTCATGATTGGATCTTCAGAAGATGGAGCAGGAGCTAGTTCTGATGGTGCTATAGCAAAGGGACTAGGAGGAACAGAATCATTACCCCTAAAAATTGGTGTTTCAGGTTTTTCTACTAGAGGGGGAGCTGGATCGGTCTTTTTAGGCTGCATAGTCAATATTCTATTTCTAAATGTACACCTTAGTCTCTTAAGTAGATTTTTATTAATGGTGTTATATCTATCTACTTTTATTACCTCTTCGTAGGGTGGTATTCTAATATTATATGCATGTAGCATTCTAGTGATTAACCCTCCATATGGTAACATTAAGTCTTTAGATGCTATTTTCAACATATTTTACCAGATCAGGTATCCAAAATAGTTATTTTGTCTAGTCATTATCCAATACATGGTACCTAACTCCATTTGACTAATCTCATCATGGTGATACTGTTTAGGAATTAGGATACTTATGATCATGTGATGGAGGATCTTAGAACTGAATGGTAACGAATGCTCACAACTTTTAGAGACTATGGCTAGGTTAGGATTTCCAAAAATGGTCCGTAAAGTCTCTAAGTAGGTTACTCTGATTGCATCCAAATCACACTGTCCTCTAAAGTAGCAACCCCTATCTTTTTCGGAGATTCTAATTAGGTCACAAATTGTGTTGTTCGTAATTGGAATTTGGTTTCCTAAAAGGTAGGTTGACATGTTATCATCATCATCTAAACTCAAATTAGCATAAAACAACATAACTAATCTAGGGTAAATTGGTTCATTGATTTATAAGATGGGTAAGACATCCAAATCAGCAAATCACATAATGGGTTCTAGGTTTCCTAGTTCACTTAAATCAACATGTTTTCTCTTATGCACTATTCTTGCTTCAAAACTAAGGTACCTAAGGGCTATTTCATTAGAGCTAAAAAGGGATGAGCTATGTAAATATCCTTCCCTCCTTTTCCTTTTATCCTTAGATGATCTCCTAGGAGCCATTTATCTAAACATGATGATAGAACAAGGAAATTTTAAAGAACTAGTCATGTATTGAGAAATCAAAGAATAAGTGTCAAATGTTACCTTATATGAGGTTTCTTGAGAAATAGATGTCTTGATTCAAGATGGAACCCTCTCTTGGTCTTCTTGAGAGAGAAGATGAAGTTTAGAGAGGAGGGGAAGAGTTTTTGAGAGTGGTTCCATAAGTTGGGGGTGGTTCCACCACCGACCCTAAGCCCTCTTTATAATAGAGGGCTCTCGAGCAATGCCACTGCTAACTGAGTGGTGACATCGTCTGGGAATAGAATGCCCAAGTGGTGCTATCGCTAGTCCTGGCAGTGCCACCACTGACCACCCTAACTTAGACATTTTTAGGAGGGCTACAACACCTTGTTTTTGATCAATTTGCTTTGTTGTTTTTTTATTTATCTTATAGATGTCTAATTTGATCATCATATATTTGATTAAAATAGAATGACATTTTGTATCACTTCCAATCTTATGTTAATCATATGATGACTCATTAAATCATTTATGCAATTATTATAGAGCGTTGTAATCAAGAGGCATCAAAAACTATCTCATCAAGTGGATCTAGAGAGAATGATATCTTAAATATAAGAAATCTCAATTGATGAATGAAAGGTGATTTGTGAAGGCTACAAGGGCTTGTGTATCAAAACCGACAATGAACAATTTATAAAATCATGAAGAAAATAATGCTCAACCAAAAGATGTCTTCATTATATTAAACATCTGAGATATAAAGGTGAAGGGAAGCAATTTTTATATCGTAAATTATTGATTCATTGCATCACTCATCATATATAAATTTGAAATAGGTAAAAGATTGTCAAATACAATTCAAAGCATACATCATTAGAATTATATCCGAAAGATATTTCAAGGAGAATATATTGCACTTGAAACTATCGATGTGCATCATCAAACGAGACCGTGACACATGCATTAGGAGAATCGAGTCATCAAGTGCTTTTAAGCCATTTATGCACAATCAGTCATGAATTTAATAGAGTTGTGATTCCAAGAATTTGAAATCATTTTGAGAAATCAACTCTAAATCCATCTTTAAAATTACATACGAGATTCTTCAAATGAGTCAATTTGTAGATTTTGAGTAGAGAATGCAACTATAGTGATTTTGACTTTTCATAGTATAATGTTCAAGGAAAGTATATAAAAACCTAGTATTCATTAAAACCACATCATTTCAAAATAAGGATTTCAAGTTGTAAGATGACACAAATGTCTTTACCGAAATCAATTTTCAAGAGACTTAATTGAAGTTATAGTGCATAACCAAACAATGTCTAACACTCAAAGATCTTTTATTACCCGAGCTAGTGAGTTTGATAATGATCAAGAATTGTATTGCTACCTGCTCCTAGCTTGTGTGGGTGAATATATCTACAAAAGAAGATGGTTTTTAGGTACCCATTTGAACTTGGATGCCTCAAATATTGAATTCCTAATTGTTCCTTTAGGAACCCATATTAACCTTTGTAGGCTAAGTTTCTTGTATGGACATTTGTAGGCAACATGTCTGGATTTGCAACAAAAGTAACATTTCAAATGGGATGACATATGTAGTGTGAGTCCTTTAATGAAGGTGGTTGGAGTTTGGTGAGATCTACTCACAAATCCAATACCACTTCTTTTTCCGACATGACCCTTGCTTGCAAGGATCATGTCTAAACCCTTGCTACTGATCTTAAACTTGTTTAGAATCTTTTCAAGTAGCAAGTTCTCATTTTTTATTGCTTCTAAGTGTTCACACTTAGATCATGGGGGTAAAGAGGGAGTATTGAGTTTAAGACTTTCAAGTTTATCTAATAAGATAGCATGCTCCTTTTTCAATAAATTAAACTTCTTACTAATAGCTTTACACTCATCAAATAATTTATGAAAGGTAATTGAAAGTTCATCGAAAGATAAATCATCATTAAATAACTTACTTACCTTATCTCCTAAAGCCATCAATGGGAAGTTGGTCTCCTCTTTGTTACTTGCTTCTTTATCTTCGAAGTCACTTGAGTCATCCCATGTCGCCTTTTGAGCTTCCTTTCTCTTTGGTTACTTCTTCTTGGCTTGGGGGCATTCACTTTTGAAGTGCCCTAGCTTCTTGCATTTGTAACATATTACTCGGTCCTTTTTGGGTTCAAGTTTGTTTTTAATGTCATTTTTAAATTTATTTTTTCTTATAAATTTTTTAAATTTTCAAGTTAAGAGTGCAAGTTCATCATCAAGGTCCTCATCACTTGAAGATTCCTTCAAGTGGTCTTCTTATATTCACAATGCCAGATCCTTCATGTTCGTTGGAAGTGGGTTCTCTAGCTCATCATAAGCATGACATGTCATTTTGTAGGTTATTAAAGACCCAATGAGTTTTTTTAGAGAAAATTTTTTAAGGTTCTTGACCTCTTGATGTTGGGAAATCCACGCAAGGGGAGCGACATCACATGCACAGCCGAAGAACAGAAAACAAAACCCCAGATTTCCCATAGAAAGTTTCTGTCATCGTGCGAAGATCGGTGCGTCAAAAACAAATCCACAAAAACTGCATGTGTTAAAGAAAGATACCTAGGGAGATCGTATATCCTTGAATTCCTACAGATCTGTGGGAGAGGATGAAGGAGGTCAAGCATCCTCCTCTCTAGCGGTATCCACATAGCAGGGATTGCGATGATGCACCTCTCTTTGGGGAGAGGAGAATAGGAGGTGGCTACCAAAAACCCTCAGCCTATAGAACTCTGGTTCCCTCTTATTTATAGAGGCCTCCTGAAAAATCCTAATGGATCTTTTGCCCTATTGGGAATTGGATCTTCATCCAATTACCCAAGCCTCTTGGATTAGTGGGTTTCTACCCAATAATCTCTTATTAGCAACTATTAGATCTCATCTCAGGATCCAATAATTTAGGGGCTTAATGGATATCCAATAAGATAAGGGGTTCACCGGATATCTCATATCCGAACCTCTACTTGTCGCAACACCTACCATATGTGTATGACCCTCTAGGCCCAATATCGAGCTGGCCGTGAGTTATACTTGTCAGAACTCCTTCTGACATAGTGAATTATTATCTCTATAATAATTCACCCAACTCATCGACTGCGGACGTACCAGGCCACTACGCCACGACCCCCAGACGATATAGGGGAATCCAATCCTTTGGACCTATATGTCCTCAGTTACCATGTATCTATAGTCCCTCATCCATCTAATATCCCAAAGACCCTATAACGGGCATGGTGTTGTCAAGCCCATACGGTCTCTCCTCGAGTCTTGCTCTTGTCGGATTCTCCTAGAGAACTCTTTCTCTCTCAATCCGAATAACCTTGGCCAAGGATTTATTCGAGCAAAAACACATGAGATATTCCTCTCATGATACCGAGAGCGGATGATTTTCTATTGACACTCAATAGCCCTCGTAAGGTTGGTTACCACTCCCAATGACCGGCTATACTAGATATGGAGTTTTCCAAACCTATAAGTCCAGTATCAAAGAGTGGAGTACTCATATAGGAGAACCTTGGTGTCTTAAGTCTACGGACCAGATACACTACTGGAACTACGGAATGGCTGTCTGACGTGAGGTATCAATAACCATCCAGCATTCCATAGGCGGATCAATCAGTGAACTCATTCTCCAATGAGCACCTGCACTGTACCCTTAGTGTCCCCACATGAGTAGCTATGAGACCAGCTACCTCTATCATATGAATAGGTATACAGCACACTAGTCTATCCGGTTATCTTGATGTCCTTCTCGAGTAACCTATGACTAGGATAATTTAGGGTCTGTGTTTAAAGGTGAATCAGACTCATTATCATGATCTCATCATGATCCGATTCCCATTGCACAGATCCAAGGATATCACAATATACATCTAGATAATGTGAGATAATACCAATAATCATAAGCAAAGAGATTGAAGCAGCGTGTTACAGGTGCAATCACTCATGTGATTGGCTTGTAGGGCACCTATAACTAGCAATCTCCCACTTGACCTAAAGCCAATCACCAACATGTCTGATCCCCATCAGACCTCTGTGATGCTCGAAAACAATCTGAGTCAATGACTTTATTAGTGGATCTGCAATGTTATCTTCGGATGGAACTTTTTCCACTACTACATCTTTTCTGGCCACGATCTCTCTAATAAGTTGGAACCTTCTCAGAACACTTCTGATGAGATCCGGGTTCCCTTATTTGAGTAATCGTCCTGTATTTGTCGCAATATAAAGAAATTATATCCTCACTGCTTGACATAACTCCTAGGTCTGTGATGAACCTCTTCATCCAGACTCCCTCCTTTGCTGCCTCTGTCACAGCAATGTATTCCGCCTCTTTGGTCGAGTCAGTAGTAGTGTCTTGCTTGGAACTCTTCCAGCATACTGCTCCTCCATTCAGGGTGAACACATACCCTGAATTATACTTGCTATCATCGATATCGGACTGGAAGCTCGAGTCCAAGTAGCCCTCAACCTTGAGGCTACTACCTCTATATACCAGTAAAAGATCCTTAGTCCTTTTCAAGTACTTAAGGATACATTTCTTGCTTTCTAATACTCAAGCATGGATCTGCCTGATATCTGCTCGTGACACTCAGAGCATGCACTATATCAGGCCTGGTACATAGCATAGCATACATGATAGATCCTATCGCTGATGCATATGGCATCATATCCATGTGTGCTGGTTATAGGTGTCCTACAAGCCAATCACATGAGTGATTGCACCTGTAACACGCTGCGTCAATCTCTTTGCTTATGATTATTGGCATTATCTCACATTATCTAGATATATATTGTGATGTCCCTGGATCTGTGCAATGAGAATCGGATCGTGATGAGATCACGATAATGAGATCGATTCAACTTTAAACACAGACCCTAAATTATCCTGATCATAGGTTACTCGAGAAGGACATCGAGATAACCAAATAGACTGGTGTTTTGTATACCCGTTCATATGATGGAGGTAGCTGGTCTCATAGCTACTCGTGTGGGGACACTAAGGGTACAATGCAGGTGCGCATTAGAGAATGAGTTCACTGATTGATCCGCCTACAGAATGCTAGATGATTATTGATACCTCACGTCAGACAGCGATTCCGTAGTCCCAGTAGTGTATTTGGTCCTTAGACTTGAGACACCAAGGATGTCCTGTATGAGTACTCCACTCTTTGATACCGGACTTATAGGTTTAGAAAGCTCCATATCTAGTACAGCCGGTCATTGGGAGTGGTAGTCAACCTTACGAGGGCTATTGAGTGTCAATAGAGGATCATCCGCTCTTGGTATCATGAGAGGAATATCCCATGTGTTCTTGCTCAAACAAATCCTTGGCCAAGGTCATTCGGATTGAGAGAGAAAGAGTTCTCCGGGAGAATTCGACAAGAGCAAGACTCGAGGAGAGACCGTATGGGCCTGATGGCACCATGCCCGGTATAGGGTCTCTGGGATATTAGATGGATGAGAGATTATAGATACATGGTAACTGAGGACAGATAGGTCCAAAGGATTGGATTCCCCTATATCGTTTGGGGGCCGCGGCGTAGTGGCCTAGTACGTCCGCAGTCGATGAGTTGGGTGAATTATTATAGAGATAATAATTCACTAAGTCAGAAGGAGTTCTGACAAGTATGACTCACGGCCAGCTCGATATTGGGCCTAGATGGTCACACACATATGGTAGGTGTTGCGACGAGTAGAGGTTCGGATATGAGATATTCGCTGAACCCCCTATCTTATTGGATATCCATTAAGCCCTTGAATTATTGGATCCTGAAATGAGATCCAATAATTACTAATAAGAGATTATTGGGTAGAAACCCACTAATCCAAGAGGCTTGGGTAATTGGATGAAGATTCAATACCCAATAGAGCAAAAAGATCCATTAGGGTTTTCAGGGGGGCCTTTATAAATAGGAGGGAACCAGAGTTCTATAGGCTGAGGGTTTCTTTTGGTAGCCACCTCCTGTTATCCTCCCCCAAGAGAGAGAGGGACATTGTCGCAATCCCTGCTGTGTGGATACCGCTAGAGAGGAGGACACTTGACTTCCTTCATCCTCTCCCACAGATCTGTAGGAATTTAGGGATATACGATCTCCCTAGGTATATTCTTTACATGTGCAGTTTTCATGGATTTATTTTTGACGCACCGATCTTCGCACGACGACGAAAACTTTCTGTGGGAAATCTGGGGTGTTTTGTTTTCTGTTCTTCCGCTGCGCATGTGATGTCGCTCCCCCCTTGATGGATTTTCCAATAGTGGTATCAGAGCCAGGTTATTCATGCGAAGATCGGATCTTAAACTGCGTGTGTTGTGATTTAGAATAGGTCTTGTCGCCAAAATCGTTGGCGCAAAGGGCGAGGAAGGGCAGCAACTATTGTTGCCCGCTACGGCAAGCCTTCTTTGCTGCCTGCAGACAGGCAAAGAATCGGCCGTGGCTGCGGGCGCGCAGCATACTGCGCTGCGCGGCGCGCTTTCGCTTGTCACTGCGACCATGGCGAGAGGCACTGCATGGAGGTAGCGCTCCCGCGCACCGCGCTTACCGGGGCGGCGGTGCCGCAGGGCGACGCGCCGCCGCCGCAGGACGATCCCGCGGGGCAAGGCCGCTGAGGAGGGCGCTTGCTGCCGCGGCGATGGCGCGTTGATTCAGCGCGATGCTGGCAGCATGGGGCGACGCATGGCAGGCAGCTGAAGCTGAGCGCCGGCGGGAGCTCGGTAGCGTAGCGCGGCGCTGGCGCGCCCCTTCGCGGCTGAAGCCGCCGCGCTAGCCCGCAGGGGAAGCGCGCGCCGCTGCGGCGACCGCAGTGTGGGTGCATCTGCAAGGGGCACCGTCGCCCGCAATGGGCAGCGCCGCCAGCGGATAGACCGCTTGCGGGCGTTACGCCCGCGAGCAGGGGCGGCGCGCCCGGCCGCAGTGGCCGCCGTCGACAGGGTGGCGGCGATCGTAACGCTGCAGAGGAGGGATTAGGGTTTTCCTGGGCAAAAGATGGTTTTGCCCTTCAGAATTTTAGAAATTTCAGATTCTGTCCCTTTTGACAGAATTACGAAAATATCCATTTGGCAGAATTACCGAAATACCCCTAGGCATTCAAAAATTCCCATTATATCTTGATTTCAGAAAATTAAATATGTTAATTAAATAGTTTAATTAACTATTATTTTTTTTATCTAGTAGTCCTATAAAATAACATATATATGTGATGTATGATATGGACAGATGATCATGGACTTGTGATGTGATGTGTGTACATGTGATTATTATTATTGGGGTCTGCGAGTCTCTATTTTTTTCGTTTATTGTCGGGCTTGCGTGCCTGTAATTATGTTGTAATTATCAGAGGAGGCGCAGCGGTAGCATGACTCACGAGGCCGAGACGAATGATCCGATGTATGGAGATGCATTGAGATGCCGACGGATCCGACAAAGCGAGATGGACGATCACAGGGCATAGAGATACGTCGAAGTACACATAGATCTTGATTTGGAGTGATTGGGCCCACTGGCTCGGGCCTGATCATATTAGGATATGGTCTATGATCATCTGGTGTGATTGCTCAGGTGTTATGTGATTAGTTATACACATACTAGATACGTATATATATATTTGCATGCGATGTAGATATATATATTAAATACGTATATGTATGACACATTATGTTAGGAGACCAAATAAAAAATCATCTCCATAAATAATATTAAGTCGGTAAACGTGAGGTAATAAGATTGACCCGCGTGGCCTTCCATCGTTATAGCTAGGAGCCGATTTTCGGTATAGGTTGAGTTGGTCGAGTCCCTCGAGACTCACTTATATCGCGTCTCGCCATCTTATCTATGACAGAGATATCAGAGGTGACTTGAGGACATGGTATACTTGGTCGAGTCCCTCGAGAGTATATCACTGAATCAGTCTCATCTGGTAACGATGTTAATGACTTAACCGAACATCATGGTTGGTCGAGTCCCTCGAGGCCATGGTGGTTCAGAGGTCGAACAGGACGGGAATCACAAGGAGTTGTGATTGGCAAGAGTTGTCTACCTTTACGGGCTTAACGTGATTGGTTGAGTCCCTCGAGGTTACGTTAAGACGCCGATTGGATCCTGATCCCCACTAGAGATCCGCCGGGGGTCTTCGATTCATATATCGGAGGGTGTTGTGTGTCTCACGAAAAATTAGTAGGAATACATTAAGATAAAAGTCCCTATCTTAATTATTTAAATTTTTGCAAAGTCTGCAAGTTATTTATTTCTGCTACATCTTTTATTTCGGAAAAATATCGCTTTCAAATCCTTTACGTGGCATACTTGATGCAAACCGCATCACTAGTCCAAATTATACGGATTGGCTTCGCAATCTGAGAATTGTTCTCACGGTAGAGAAAATCGCGTATGTCCTTGATACAATGATCCCTACGCCCGACGAATGGGCAAGCGAGGATGAGATCGCTCGTTATGTGAAGTACTTAGATGATTCTACTCTTGCTCAGTGTTATATGTTGGCCTGTATGACTACTGAGTTACAGAGATAGCATGAAAATATGGATGCTAATTCCATACTCCTACATTTTCGTAAACTGTTTGAGGAACAAGGAAGAACTCAGCGATATGAGATATCAAAGAGTCTTTTCCGTGCTAGGATGACTGAGGGGACACTGGTTCAGAACCATGTCCTTAAGATGATTGAGTGGATCGAAAAACTCACAGGTCTAGGAATGGTCCTAGAGGATAACCTTTATATAGATCTTGTATTTCAGTCCCTACCAGATTCCTTTTCTCAGTTCATAATGAATTTTAATATGAACAAACTTGAGATGATCCTCCCAGAACTCCTCAATATGTTGAGAGAAGTAGAGAGCACCTTCAAGAAAGAGAAACCGGTTCTCTACACTAGTGAGACCAAAAAGAAAAGGAAGACTAAGAAGACCCTTAAGAAGGGCAAGGACAAAGGCAAAATGGGTAAGACAAAGATTATCAAGAAAGACCCAACAAAGGACAAAGGCCAGTGCTTCCACTACGGCAAAGATGGGTACTGGAAGACGAACTACAAAGAGTACCTTGCAGAGAGGGCGAAATAAAAGCTTGGATAAGCTTCAGGTATATTCATGATCAGTCTCCATTTGTTAGAATCTTATGATAACACATGGGTATTAGATACCGAGAGTGCTTATCATATTTGTAATTCATTGCAGGTTCTAGCAGGACCTAAGATATTGAACAGAGGCGAGATGGACCTTAAGATGGGCAATGGAGCAAAGGTTGCTGTAGTAGCTGTTGGCAAGGTCACCTTACATCTGCCTGGTCGAGCTATTATTACATTAGATGCATGCTATTATGTTCCTTCTATTATCAAAAATATTATTTTCATTTCATGTTTGACAGTTATTGGATATAAATTAGTTTTTGAGAACAATGGTTGTTTAATAATATTAGATGATTAGATCATCATAAGAGGAATATTGTATAATGGTTTATTTATGCTAGATACAACTCCACATATCATGAGTATAAGCAAGTCTAAGAGGAAACGAGAAGTGAAGAACCAAACAGGAAAGAGTATTAAAACCCTTCGATTAGATCGAGGAGGTGAGTACCTGAGTACAGAGTTCACCTAGTTCCTCAAAGACTATGGGATCTTATCCCAAGTGGACACCTCCTTATACACCACAGTTTAATGGTGTATCAGAAAGGAGGAATCGCACACTGTAAGACATGGTGCATTCCATGATGTGTTTCGCCGACCTACCCATCTCATTCTGGGGATATGTCCTAGAGACCGCAGCTTACCTTCTGAACAGAATTCCAACTAAATCAGTGATGTCTACTCCATATGAGATATGAAATGGGAAGAAGCCCGATCTTAAAGTTGTTAAGATTTGGGGTTGCCTTGTCCACGTTAAGAGACACAACCCTGACAAGTTGGAATCTAGGACAGAACGGTGCAAGTTCGTGGGATACCCCAAAGAAACTTGTGGGTATTATTTCTATCATCCTGAGGACCGAAAGGTCTTTGTAGCCAAGAGAGCAGTGTTCCTTGAGAAGGAACACATTCTTGGTGGAGACAGTGGGAGCATGATAGTGTTGAGCGAGGTTGGAGAACCTAGCTCAAGCACCATTTCAGAGTCTGTTTATATACCTAACACACAAGTTCCAACTTTACGTAGGTCCGATAGAGTATCCCATCCTCCTGAGAGATATGTGGGACATATCAGAAGAGAGGATGCTGAGGATATTGATCCTCAGACCTACGAGGAGACTATTATGAGCATAGACTCCGGGAAATGGCAAGAAGTCATGAATTCAGAAATGGATTCCATGTACTCCAACAAGGTTTGGAACCTAGTTGATGCACCCAAGGGTATTGTACCCATTGGTTGCAAGTGGATCTTCAAAAAGAAGATTGGAGTAGATGGAAAGGTAGAGACCTATATGCAAGGCTAGTTGCTAAGGGGTATCATCAAAGGCAAGGTGCTGATTATGACGAAATTTTCTCACCTGTAGTCATGCTAAAATCTATTCGAATTCTATTGGCTATTGCAACACACTATGATTATGAGATCTGGCAGATGGACGTCAAAACAGCTTTCGTCAATGGAAACCTCGATGAGGAGGTGTATATGATACAACCTGAGGGATTCGTGTCCAAGGATAACCCAGATAAGGTGTGCAAGTTGCTTAGATCCATTTATGGATTGAAGCAAGCTTCCCGAAGTTGGAACATAAGATTTGATGAGGTGATCAGATCTTATGACTTCGTTAAGAACGAAGATGAATCTTGTGTGTACAGGAAATTAAGTGGGAGCACTATCACCTTTTTGGTATTATATGTGGATGACATCCTGATCATTGGGAATGATGTAGGAATGCTCTCCACAGTAAAGACTTGGTTATCTAGGCACTTCTCCATGAAGGACTTAGGGGAAGCATCCTACATATTGGGGATACGGATCTATAGAGATAGATCCAAGAGGATGCTTGGCTTGTCCCAGTCCAGGTACATAGACACCATTGTCAAAAGGTTTGGCATGGAAAATTCTAAGAGAGGTCTCATACCAATGAGACATGGAATATCACTTTCTAGGAGTATGTCCCCAAAGACTCCTGTAGAAAAGGCACACATGGATATGATTCCATATGCATCAGCGATAGGATCTATCATGTATGCTATGCTATGTACCAGGCCTGATATAGCGCATGCTCTGAGTGTCACGACGGATATCGAAAGCGAGATCCAGGCTTAGAGCATTGAAAGCATAAAATGTATCCTTAAGTACTTGAGAAGGACTAAGGATCTTTTACTGGTATATGGAGGTAGTAGCCTCAAGGTTGAGGGCTACTTGGACTCGAGCTTCCAGTCCGATATTGATGATAACAAGTCTAATACAGGGTATATGTTCACCCTGAATGGAGGAGCAGTATGTTGGAAGAGTTTCAGGCAAGACACTACTGCTGACTTGACTATAGAGGCGGAATACATTGTTGCGACAGAGGCAGCAAAGTAGGGAGTCTGGATGAAGAAGTTTATCATAGATCTAGGAGTCATCCCGAGCAGCGAGGAACTAATTCCTTTATATTGTGACAAATATGGGGCGATTACTCAGAACTCTGATCAGAAGTGTTCTGAGGAGGTTCCAACTTATTAGAAAGATCGTGGCAAGAAAAGATGTAGCAGTGGAAAAAGTTCCATCCGAAGATAACATTGTAGATCCACTAACAAAGCCATTGACACAGATTGCTTTCGAGCATCACAGAGGTCTGATGGGGATCAGACATGTTGGTGATTGGCTTTAGGTCAAGTGGGAGATTGCTGGTTATAGGTGCCCTACAAGCCAATCACATGAGTGATTGCACCTGTAACACGATGCGTCAATCTCTTTGCTTATGATTATTGGCATTATCTCACATTATCTAGATGTATATTATGATGTCCCTGGATCTGTGCAATGGGAATCGGATCGTGATGAGATCAGGATAATGAGATCGATTCACCTTTAAACACAGATCCTAAATTATCCTGGTCATAAGTTACTCGAGAAGAACATTGAGATAACCGGATAGACTATTGTGTTGTATACCTGTTCATATAATGGAGGTAGCTGGTCTCATAGTTACTCGTGTGGGGACACTAAGGGTACAGTGCAGGTGCTCATTGGAGAATGAGTTCACTGATTGATCCGCCTACGGAATGCTGGATGGTTATTGATACTCTCACGCCATAGCAGCGATTCCGTAGTTTCAGATCAAAGTGTATCTGGTCCGTAGACTTGAGACACCAAGGATGTCCTGTATGAGTACTCCACTCTTTGATACCGGACTTATAGGTTTAGAAAGCTCCATATCCAGTACAACTGGTCATTGGTAGTGGTAGCCAACCTTACGAGGGCTATTGAGTGTCAATAGAGGATCATCCGCTCTCGGTATCATGAGAGGAATATCCCATGTGTTCTTGCTCGAACAAATCCTTGGCCAAGGTCATTCGGATTGAGAGAGAAAGAGTTCTCCAGGAGAATCCGATAAGAGCAAGACTCGAGGAGAGACCGTATGGGCCTCGACATTTAAAAAGCACCATGCCCAGTATAGGGTCTCTGGGATATTAGATGGATGAGAGATTATAGATATATGGTAATTGAGGATAGATAGGTCCAAAAGATTGGATTCCCCTGTATCGTCTGGGGGCCGCGGCGTAGTGGCCTAGTACGTCCGTAGTCGATGAGTTGGGTGAATTATTATAGAGATAATAATTCAGAAGGAGTTCTGACAAGTATGATTCATGGCTAGCTCGATATTGGGCCTAGAGGGTCACACACATATGGTAGGTGTTGCGACGAGTAGAGGTTCGGATATGAGATATCCGCTGAACCTCCTATCTTATTGGATATCCATTAAGCCCCTGAATTATTTGATCCTGAGATGAGATCCAATAATTACTAATAAGAGATTATTGGGCAGAAACCCACTAATCCAAGAGGCTTGGGAAATTGGATGAAGATTCAATACCCAATAGGGCAAAGAGATCCATTAGGGTTTTCAGGGGGCCTCTATAAATAGGAGGGAACCAGAGTTCTATAGGTTGAGGGTTTCTTTTGGTAGTCACCTCCTGTTCTCCTGATTTGTTCAGCTATGGTCTCTTTCTAACAATGATTTTACCTCATTTGTTGCAGCCTCCCCTAGAGAGAGAGGAGCATCATCGCAATCCCTGCTGTGTGGATACCGCTAGAGAGGAGGACACTTGACTTCCTTCATCCTCTCCCACAGATCTGCAGGAATTTAGGGATATACGATCTCCCTAGGTATCTTCTTTACATGTGCAGTTTTCGTGGATTTGTTTTTGACGCACCGATCTTCACACGATGACGGAAACTTTCTACGGAAAATCTGTGGTGTTTTGTTTTCTGTTCTTCCGCTGCGCATGTGATATCGCTCCCCCCTTGATGGATTTCCCAACATGTGTGCCCTTTCTTCAGGAGTCCGTGGGGACATACTCCTAGAAAGTGATATTCTATGTCTCATTGGTATGAGACATCTCTTGAAATTTTTCATGGCAAATCTTTTGACAATGGTATCTATGTACTTGGATTGGGACAAGCCAAGCATCCTCTTGGATCTATCTCTATAGATCTGTATCCCTAATATGTAGGATGCTTCCCCTAAGTCCTTCATGGAGAAGTGCCTAGATAACCAAGTCTTTACTATGGAGAGCATTCCTACTATTGAATCTTGGATTTTGATGATGAAACTAATTGAGTATGATTTGTGGTCTAACTGCGTTTTGAGTTACGCAGGTCTACTATCGATTAGGATTAGACAGTTGACGCTGGAGGAATTGATGTTGCGCCAGAGGTGATCACGTCAGTATATTGGATGTCGAGCCGGAGGTTCGGTCGACTATCGGCAAGAGGCTTCGGACATCGGGCATCGGGCCAAGAAGTGCGGAGTTGCGCCATGGATATCGGGGTTGCGGAGGTCAACCGCCGATTGGGCAACAAGCCGCAAGAGAGGATGATGTGCCGAAGGATCGGACGAAGCATCGACCAATGACGTATCGGGCAACTGAATGTCAATTCACGTTGTAATAACTGTCTAGATTGAAGTAGAGTGTTTGTTGTTTGTTTGTGCAGGAGTAACTACAATAAGGATGAAGACGTAAAGCGAAACAAAGGGCCGAAGTCAAGTGCGATGGATCGTTGGGAGTTCGAGTGTTCGATAGAAGTCCGAAGATTCATTGGGAGTGCTGCCGGAACCGGCAGAGAACGAGTAGGGAGCTTGCCAAAGGGTTTTCGGAAGTTCGCCAGAAGGTTTGTCGGAAGTTCGCGGAGCTTGCCAAGAAAGATTAGAGCTTGCCAAAGAAGCTCAGGGGAACTTGCCAAAATCATCGTGGAGTCTGAGAGCTTGCCGGGAGTCCGCAGGATGGTTTCCGAGGAATCGTCAAAAGACCGCCGGAAGTTCACCGGAAGCTCGCCGGAAGAAGACTCGACTTGCAGACTTTGTAATAGCTTAGGAATGTCTTTAATTTCGTAGTTAGCACATTAATTTAGGTTAGGATTAGGTGTTAATCCTATAAACCCAAAGTAGGGGCCATTGGGCCTTGATTTGGATAAGGTTGGGCCAAAAGTTTTTGGCCTAAACCCAACCATTCAAAGAGTCGGGTAGGTAGCACCACCCAACGCATGGAAACCAGCGATAGCACCGCTTTCGAGGCACCGCCTTTGGTTGAGCAATGATAGCACCGCTCAGCTAGAAGGCGGTAGCACCGGCTATGTTAGTCTGCCAGATCGATGGCGTAGCATCGCCAAAGACCGAGAACTCCAATTTGATTTCAAATTTGGAGCCCAAATTTGAATCCATTTTGGATCTATAAATACCCCCTCTTTCTCAGCTGAAAGAGAACCTTTTTGAGAGTTAGAAATTGAGGAAAAGGTAGGTTGTGTTCACCTCCTTCTTTCTCTTTGAAAAATTTGTAAGAGTGTGAACTTCTTGTAAAAGGGTTGTAAGAGGGGTATTTGGTCCTTCCCCTTCAAAAGGATTTACTAGTGGAAGTTGGGAGCCTCATCGGAGAAGGCTTCAGAAGTGGATGTAGGTCGGATGACCGAACCACTATAAATCGGTTTGCATTTACTTTCTCGCAACTTACTTTGCTGCAAACCATTTTCATATGCTGCCTTATTTATTCAACTTCATCTTCATCTTATTACATATACTTTAAAGTTAAAATGTAATCTTTCCAGGTTCAAATGAAATGTTGCATTCATTCGTACGAAGTTTCCGAACTTGTGTTAATCACTGAAAAATCTATCGTTCTTTACCGCTGCACTAATTCACCCCCTCTTAGTGCCACTCGATCCCTAACACCTATATCATTCCCAATGATCAGAATGTCATCCACATATAATACCAAAAAGGTGATAATGCTCCCACTTAATTTCCTGTACACACAAGGTTCATCTTCGTTCTTAACGAAGTCATAAGATCTGATCGCTTCATCAAATCTTATGTTCCAACTTGGGGAAGTTTGCTTCAATCCATAAATGAACCTAAGCAACTTGCACACCTTATTTGGTTATCCTTGGACAAATCCTCAAATTTGGATCATATACACCTCCTCATCGAGGTTACCATTGAGGAATGCGGTTTTGACGTCCATCTGCCAGATATCATAATCATAGTGTGTTGCAATAGCCAATAGAATTCGAATGAGTTTTAGCATGGCTACAGGTGAGAAAGTTTCGTCATAGTCAACACCTTGCCTTTGACGATACCCCTTAGCCACTAGTCTTGCTTTATAGGTCTCTCTACCTTTCCATCTACTCCAATCTTCTTTTTGAAGATCCACTTGCAACCAATGGATACAATACCCTCGGGTGCATCAACTAGGTTCCAAACCTTGTTGGAGTACATGAAATCCATTTCTGAATTCATGGCTTCTTGCTATTTCCCGGAGTCTATGCTCATAATAGCCTCCTCGTAGGTCTGAGAATCAATATCCTCAACATCCTCTCTTCTGATATATCCCACATATCTCTCAGGAGGATGGGATACTCTATCGGACCTACGTAAAGTTGAAACTTGTGTGTTAGGTATCTAAACAGACTCTGGAATGATGCTTGAGCTAGGTTCTCCAACCTTACTCAACTCTATCATGCTCCCACTGTCTCTACCAAGAATGTGTTCCTTCTCAAGGAACACTGCTCTCTTGGCTACAAATACCTTTCGGTCCTCAGGGTAATAGAAATAATACCCATAAGTTTCCTTTGGGTATCCCACGAACTTGCATCGTTCCGTCCTAGATTCCAACTTGTCAGGGTTGTGTCTCTTAACGTGGGCAGGGCAGCCCCAAATCTTAACAACTTTAAGATTGGGCTTCTTCCCATTCCATATCTCATATGGAGTAGACATCACTGATTTAGTTAGAATTCTTTTCAGAAGGTAAGCTGTGATCTCTAAGGCATATCCCCAGAATGAGATGGGTAGGTCGGCGAAACACATCATAGAACGCACCATGTCTAACAATGTGCGATTCCTTCTTTCTGATGCACCATTAAGCTGTGGTGTATAAGGAGGTATCCATTGGAAAAAAATTCCATAGTCTTAGGAACTGGGTGAACTCTGTACTCAAGTACTCACCTCCTCGATCTAATCGAAGAGTTTTAATACTCTTTCCTGTTTGGTACTCCACTTCTTATTTCCTCTTAGACTCACTTACACTCATGATATATGGAGCTGTATCTATCATAAATAAACCATTATGTAATGTTCCTCTTGTGATGATCTCATCATCTAATATTATTTAATAACCATTATTCTTAAAAACTAATTTATATCCATTAATTGTCAAACATGAAATGGAAATAATATTTTTGATAATAGAAGGAACATAATAGCATGCATCTAATGCAATAATAGCTCCACTAGACAGATGTAAGATGACCTTGCCAACAGCCAGTGCAGCAACCTTTGCTCCATTGCCCATCTTAAGATCCATCTCGCCTTTGTTCAATCTCCTAAGTCCTGCCAGAACTTGCAACGAATTGCAGATATGATAAGCACTCCCGGTATCTAATACCCATGTGTTATCATAAGATTCTGACAAATAAAAACTGATCATGAATATACCTAAAGCTTCTCCAAGCTTCTATTTCACCCTTTCTACAAGGTACTTTTTGCAGTTCCTCTTCCAGTGCCCATCTTTGCCGCAGTGGAAGTACTGGCCTTTGTTCTTTATTGGGTCTTTCTTGGCAACCTTTACCTTACCCATTTTGCCCTTGCCCTTGCCCTTCTTAAGGGTCTTCTCAGCCTTCCTTTTCTTTCTGGTCTCACCAGTGTAGAGAACCGACTTCTCTTTCTTGATGGTGCTCTCTACTTCTCTCAACATATTGAGGAGCTCTGGGAGGGTCACCTCAAGTTTGTTCATATTAAAATTCATTATGAACTGAGAAAAGGAATGTGGTAGGGACTGAAGTACAAGATCCATACACAGGTTATCATCTAGGACCATTCCTAGACCTGTGAGTTTTTTTATCCACTCAATCATCTTAAGGACATGGTTCTGAACCGGTGTCCCCTCAGTCATCCTAGCACGGAAAAGACTCTTTGATATCTCATATCGTTGAGTTCTTCCTGCTCTCTTAAACAGCGTTATGGAGATGTAGGAGTATGGAATTAGCATCCATATTTTCATGCTATCTCTCAGTAACTCAGAGTCATAGAAGCCAACATATAACACTAAGCAAGAGTGGAATCATCTAAGTACTTCACATAACAAGCGATATCATCCTCGCTGCCCCTTCGTTCAGCGTAGGGATCATCAGATAAGGACATACGTGATTTTCTCCGCCGTGAGAACGATTCTCAGATTGCGAAGCCAATCCGTATAATTTGGACCAGTGAGGCGGTTGGCATTAAGTATGCCACGTAAAGGATTTGAAAACAATAATTTTCTGAAATAAAAGATGTAGCAGAAATAAATAACATGCAGACTTTGCAGAAATTTAAACAATTAAGATAAGGACTTCTATCTTAATGTATTCCCACTAATTTTTCGCGAGACACACAACACCCTCCGGTATGTGAATCGGAGACCCCCGGCGGATCTCTAGTGGGGATCAGGATCCAATCGGCGTCTTAACGTAACCTCGAGGGACTCGACCAATCACGTTAAGCCCGTAAAGGTAGGCAACTCTTGCCAATCACAACTCCTTGTGATTCCCGTCCTGTTCGACCTCCGAACCATCATGGCCTCGAGGGACTCGACCAACCATGATGTTCGGTTAAGTCATTAGCATCGTTACCAGATGAGTCTGATTAGGTGATATAATCTCGAGGGACTCGACCAAGCATATCATATCCTCAGGTCACCTCTGACATCTCTATGTCGTAGATAAGATTGCGAGACGTGATATAGGTGAGTCTCGAGAGACTCGACCAACTCAACCTACACCGGGAATTGGCTCCTAGCTATAACGATGGAAGGCCACGTGGGTCAATCTAATTGCCTCACGTTTACCGACTTAATATTATTAATGGAGAGAATTTTTGATTTGGTCTCCTAAGATAATGTGTCACACACATACGTATTTAAATATATATCTACATCGTATGCAAATATATATATATATACATATCTAGTAGGTGTATAACTAATCACACATCACACGAGCAATCACACCAGATGATCATGGACCATATCCTAATGTGATCAGGCTCGAGCCAGTAGGCCCAATCACTCATATCAAGATCTATATGTACTTCGATGCATCTCTATGCCCTGTGATCGTCCATCTTGCTTCGTCGGATCCGTCGGCATCTCAACACATCTCCATGCGTCGGATCGTCCGTCTCGACCTCGTGAGTCACGCTACCACTATGCCTCGTTTGATAATTACAGGCACGTAGGCCCGACAATAAATGAGAAATATAGAGGCTCACAGACCCCAATAATAATAATCACATATACACACATCACATCACAAGTCCATGATCATCTGTCCATATCATACATCACATGTATATGTTATTTTATAGGACTACTAGATAAAAAAATAATTGTTAATTAAAATATTTAATTAACATATTAAAATTTCTGAAATCAAGGACATAACAGGAATTTTTGAATTCTCAAGGGTATTTTGGTAATTCTATCAAAAGGGACAGAATTTAGAATTTCTAAAATTCCGAGGGGTAAAACTATCTTTTGTATAGAAAAACCCTAATCCCTCCTCTACAGCGTTGCGATCGCCGCCACCGCGCGACGGCGGCCACTCGGCGGGCGCGCCTTGCTTCGGGTCGGGGCTGGCGCTTGCAAAGTGTCTGTCGTCTGCAAGTGGCTGCCCTTGCGAGTGCACCCACATCTGCGGGTAGATCGCCCGCAAGCAGCGTTGTCCCTTGCGGGCTAGCCGCTGGCGGCGCTGCCCTTTGCGGGCTAGCCGCGAGTGGCGCTGCCCCTTGCGCGCGGGGAGTGAGGTAGCGCCACCGCCGGCGCCTCTACGACGCTGGCCTACGGGCACGAGCGCCTAGCGTCGGCGCTCTACGGCCGCCTGTTTCGTGGTGCAGCACGCCGCTAGTGCCCTAAGGCGCGCCCTAGTGCCTATTGCGCTTCGAAGCGCAGCGCGCGCGCAGCATCGCCTCGCTGTAGCCCGTCGGCGCCCCTTCGGGTTGGCCCGTAGGTCGCCAGCGCAGCGCTGGGGCTACCCTGTAGGCAGCCCGCCGGTTGTTACCTGTGCAGGCAACAAAGCTGCAAGCAGCCTTGCGGTTGCTGCATGAGCGGGCAACAACAGTTGCTACCCTTTCTCGCTCTTCACGCCAATGATTTTGGCGTCAGAAGCAGATCAAAAATATAACACACGCAGTTTAAGATCCGATCTTCGCACGAACAACCTAGCTCTGATACCACTGTTGGAAAATCCATGCAAGGGGGGCGACATCACATGGGCAGTGGAAGAATAGAAAACAAAACCCCAGATTTCCCGTAGAAAGTTTCCGTCATCGTGCAAAGATCGGTGCGTCAAAAACAAATCCACGAAAACTGCATGTGTTAAAGAAAGATACCTAGGGAGATCATATATCCCTGAATTCCTGTAGATCTGTGGGAGAGGATGAAGGAGGTCAAGCATCCTCCTCTCTTGCGGTATCCACACAGCAGGGATTGCGATGATGCACCTCTCTCTGGGGAGAGGAGAATAGGAGGTGGCTACCAAAAACCCTCAGCCTATAGAACTCTGGTTCCCTCCTATTTATAGAGGCCCCCTCAAAACCCCTAATGGATCTTTTGCCCTATTGGGAATTGGATCTTCATCCAATTACCCAAGTCTCTTGGATTAGTGGGTTTCTACCCAATAATCTCTTATTAGCAACTATTGGATCTCATCTCAGGATCCAATAATTTAGGGGCTTAATGGATATCCAATAAGATAAGGGGTTCACTGGATATCTCATATCTGAACCTTTACTCATCGCAACACCTACCATATGTGTGTGACCCTCTAGGCCCAATATCGAGCTGGCCAGTGAGTTATACTTGTCGAACTCTTCGATATAGTGAATTATTATCTCTATAATAATTCACTCAACTCATCGATCACGGACATACCAAGCCACTACGCCGCGCGGCCCCAAAGCGATAAGGGAATCCAATCCTTTGGACCTATCGTCCTCGATTACCATGTATCTATAGTCCATCATCCATCTAATATCCCAGAGACCCTATACAGGGACATGGTGCTGTCAGGCTCATACGATCTCTCCTCAAGTCTTGCTCTTGTCGGATTCTCCCAAAGAACCCTTTCTCTCTCAATCTGAATAACCTTGGCCAAGGATTTGTTCGAGCAAAAACACATGAGATATTCCTCTCATGATACCG
The DNA here is from genome assembly GCA_024322285.1 of Musa beccarii. Classification (NCBI taxonomy): domain Eukaryota; kingdom Viridiplantae; phylum Streptophyta; class Magnoliopsida; order Zingiberales; family Musaceae; genus Musa; species Musa beccarii. Next base: position 77,549,583 of record CM044395.1, read on the forward strand.
AGAGTGGATGATCCTCTATTGACACTCAATAGCCCTCATAAGATTGGCTACCACTCTCAATGACCGGCTATACTAGATATGGAACTTTCCAAACTTATAAGTCCGGTATCAAAGAGTGGAGTACTCATACGTCCTTGGTGTCTCAAGTCTAAGGACCAGATACACTCATCGAAACTATGGAAAAATTTATCGACATGAGGTATCAATAACCATCCAAAGATTCTCAGTAGGTGGATCAATCAGTGAACTCATTCTCCAATGAGCACCTGCACTGTACCCTTAGTGTCCCCATACGAGTAGCTATGAGACCAGCTACCTCCATCATATGAATGGGTATACAGCATACTAGTCTATCCGGTTATCTCGATATCCTTCTTGAGTAACATATGACCAGGATAATTTAGGGTCTGTGTTTAAAGGTGAATCGGTCTCATTATCGTGATCTCATCATGATCCGATTCCCATTGCACAGATCCAAGGACATCACAATATACATCTAGATAATGTGAGATAATACCAATAATCATAAGCAAAGAGATTGACGCAGCGTGTTACAGGTGCAATCACTCATGTGATTGGCTTGTAGGGCACCTATAACTAGCACTTGAATGGCCGTAACTTTTGGATCCCAACTCTTTGGAACGGATCTTAAAATTTTAGTTATAAGTTCGAAATTAGAAAAACCTTTACTAAGTGCTTTGAGTCCATTGACGATATCCGTGAAACGGGTGTACACATCTCCGATAGACTCACTTGGTTTCATCCGAAATAATTTATAAGAATACACCAAGAGGTTGATTTTGGACTCTTTCACTCGGCTAGTGCCTTCATGAGTGATTTCAAGAGTATGCCATATATCAAAAGCCGATTCATAAATCAAAACATGATTAAACTCATTTTTATCAAGTGCACAAAACAAGGCATTCATAGCCTTTGCATTAAGTGCAAAAACTTTTTTCTTCGATTCATTCCATTCGTTCATCAGAAGAGAAGATTTTTGAAATCTATTTTTAATGATATTCTAAAGTTTGAAATCCATGAAAATAAAAAAATCTTCATACGAGTCTTCTAATAGGTGTAATCCGACCCATTGAATATAGGCGGACGTGTAATAGAATGATCCTATTGCATGTCAAAATAAGCTCTCTCTTGGGTTTAAAACCAAATGAGAATAGCCAAGCTCTAATACCATTTATTAGGATCTGAGCTGCACTAGGGGGGAGGGGGGAATTAGTGCAGCGAATAAAACTCATAAATTTAAAATCGATTTTCGAAATAGTTGTTAGACGAGAAATTTTAATCCAACGAAAACAATTCCAACAGAATGATTCGAGTGAATGCTATCGAAAGTAGAGAGAAGAAGATCGATGGATTTGTAGCTAAGTAAAGAATAAGATACAATAATTAAAACTCATACATTCAGAGTAGTACGTAGCGATGTATAGTGGTTCGGCCAAATGACCTACGTCCACTTCCGAAACCTCCTCCGATGAGGCTCCCAACTTCCACTATCAAATCTTCTTGAAGGAGAAAGACCCAGCACCCCTCTTACAAACTTTTATAAGTGGTTCACACCCTTACAGAATTTTGATAAAGAAAAAGTGGGAGGTGAATACTTAAGTTATAGAACATAATTTTTCTATAGCTTTGACTTAGTTTTTTTCACTTCTCAAAAGGGTGCTTTATAGGCTGAGAAGAGAGGGATATTTATAGACTTAATTGGCTTCAAAAATGAAGCCAAAAAGAGTCACATCCTAGATTTTTGGGTTCTAGTAGTATCACCGCATGGCACTGGCGGTACCATACCACCGCCTGGCACTGACGGTACCACCGCCTGGCACTGACGGTACCACCGCCTGGCACTGGCAGTACCACCGCCTGGCACTAGTGGTACCATCGCTAGTTGATCCTATTCTGTCAGTGTACTGGGCCGTAGTACCGCCTAACAGAGTTCTTGGGTTCTATGGACTAGCGGTACCACCGCTAGCAGGTAATAACTGCTAAAAGTATCGCCGCCGATAGGTAATAACTGCTAATAGTACTACCGCCTAGACTACCTAGGGATCTGTTCCCGGGGTGGTGCCACCACCCTAGTCTATTGGTGCCACTGCTAGACCTAGTCCAGCACTACTGAATGGGCCCTGAATCTGACCCAATTCAGTCCAAGTAAGGATCAATTGGCCCCTATTAGGGTTAATCAAGATTATTACCTAATTCTAATTCTAATTCTAATTACATACTAACTATGAAATTGAAAACATATTCTAAGTAAATTAATAACTGACAACGTCGAGTCTTCTTCCGATGAATGTCCGGTGGACTTCCGACACACCCTCGGATTTCTTCCGATGGACTCCTAGCAGGCTCTCAGACTTTATGGCAAGTTCCTTGAATCTTTGGCAAGCTTCCAAACCTTCTCGGGGAGCTCTGCGAACCTCCGACGATCTTTTCAATGAACTTCCGAAACCTTTAGCAAGTCCCCGATTCATTCTCGGTTGGTTTCGGCAGCACTTCCGACGATCCTTCGGACTTTCGACGGACTCTCGAACTCCCGACATACTCGACTTTAGCAATTTGCTTTATGTCTTCTTGCTATCGTAGTTAATCTTGCACACTTATCTCAATAATATGAATTAGATCAAATAATCTATCAATTGACTTCATCATCAAAATCTGAGATTCAATATCAATTGACCACATCATTGCATGCATCATCATAATATAAAATTTCATTATCCCATGCATGATCATCATTATAATTTCTCCCCCTTTGTCATTACCAAAAAGGAGAAGTGCAACTAGTAAGTTTTCAAGCTGGCAATTTAGGAAGATTTACATCACTTTAGAACATGCAAGCTAACAAGTTGGCAAGCGTTACTTCTCTTTGAAGAATGAAAACTAGCAAGTTTTGCTTCTTTTTTGAGAATTACAAGCTAGCAAGTTTTTGAGAATGTGAAGTTAAGCAAAATTTTTACTTCTTTAGATGTGCAAGATAACAACTTATGCCTCTTGAAATGAGCTAGCTAGCACTTCTCTTTAGATGTGCAAGCATTTTTACTTCTCTTGAGATATGCAAGCTAGCATTTTTACTTTTCCTGAGATGCTAGTAATTTTTGCTTCCTTTATAATGTACAAGCTAATAAGTTTTCTCTCCTTGAAATGTGCAAACTAGTAATTTTGCTTCTCTTTAAGATGTGCAAGCCAATAAGACTTTCTCCCCCTTTGTCATTGTCAAAAGGAAGGGAACAATATAATGGTATTTTTGTTTTCTTTTACATTAATTTCAAATCATGACAAATATTAATAACATGAAAGATATCAAGAAATATCAATTTGGTGATGAGGTATACAATTCATGAATACAAAGGAGTCACAAATAAATCATGACATGAAGGATATTAATATCAAAACATGAATACCAAAAGACATGATTCATTTTGATAAATCTCCTCTTAATTCATAAAAATTTCAAGTTATAATTTTGAGAAATAAAAAGAAAAGTCATGATTCATTTAGCAAAAAGAAACATAAGAGATCAAATAATAAGAGACCTTAATTAAAAAAGAATATCAAGTATCAAGTGAATGATTTAGGAAATAGTCTCTTAAAAGAGTGAATCATATGAGAATAAAAAAAATATTTCATGTAAAATATATCTTAAGTCGTAAACATCGATAAATGATTCGATTGGATATATCATTTCATTAGTAAAAATAATCATATGAAAACAAATCCAAAATCAACATCAAAATCACTTTTATAGTTTAAGAGATTCAAAAATATCATAAATAGATTCATCAATCTTTTATTAAAAACTTGATAAGATAGAGATTGAGAAATTTCAGAAAAAATATTTTCCTCTTTTTTGTTATTTTAATTTATGCGATTGATTTTATATAAGAATGCCCAAGTTTTTTATGTCAAAACCATGCATCATGTTTAAAACTAAAAAACAAGATTTATCACAAAAATTATCAAGATCAATAACCATTAACTAATAAAACATCTTTAATCAAAAAATTTATTACTAATAATTCTGATGTTTGTTATAATAATAATTTTTTTGTATGAATCTAACTCTTCACGTTTAGTACTAAGTGTGAACATGCAATTGTTATGAAAAAAATTATTTTTCAAAATTTTTAACTGATTAAAATTTCATCAAATCATGAAATGCACTAAGTAATTTCATTGTATGGTAAATGGGCTTTGGTTGAGTCACATACCTTGTTGTTGAGCTAATAAAGCGTAGTTCGCTATTTCATCTTTATTGGTTTGCTCTTCGTCTTCGGATGTACTCGATTCGTCCCAAGTCACCTTGAGTGCTTTCTTCTTCTTTTGTGTGAGCACATTTTTCTTCAGTTACAGGCATTCACTTTTGAAGTGCCCCAACCGATTGCATTCATAGCAAATTATTGTGTTCTTTTTAAGTTTATTTTTATTCTTTGATTCTTATTTTATGAACTTTTTAAATTTTATTATTGGAAGGTCAAGGTCATTATCATCATCATATCATCATCATCATCATCATTATCACCTAAATTTTCTCCTAAGCAATCTTCTTTTGTTCTAAGTGTCTAATCCTTTATGTTCTTTGGAAGGTTGTTCTCATGTTCATCATTTTCTAAATAAGTCATTTCATAGGTCATTAAAGATCCGATAAGTTCTTCAAGTAAAAAATTGTTCAAGTCCTTTGTCTCTTATATTGCTGTCACTTTCGGATCTCAACTTTTTAGAAGAGATCTTTGTATTTTGTTAACAAGTTCAAAATTAGAAAAACTTTTACTAACTACTTTCAAACCATTGACGATATCCATAAAATGGGTGTATATATCTTCAATGGTTTCGCTTGGTTCCATTCGAAACAATTCAAAGCTATACATCAAAAGATTAATTTTTTGATTCTTTAACTCTACTTATGCCTTCATGTGTAATTCCAAGTGTATGTCAAATATCATGTGCAGTTTCGTATATAGAAACCTGATTAAATTCATTTTGATCTAGAGCATAAAACAAAACATTCATTGCTTTAGCATTCAAAGAGAAAGTATTCTTCTCCAAATTATTCCATTCGTTTATTGGTTTAGAAGACTTTTGAAAACCGCTTTCAATAATATTTCATAAGTCAAAGTTTATAGAAAGCTAAAAAACTCTCATTCATGTTTTCCAATACTTATAGTCCGTCCCATTGAACATAGGAGGACAAATAATAGAATGACCCTCTTGAATATCGAAAAAAGTCATCTCTCTTAGGTGCAAGCTAACAGAGAGAAATTAGCTCTGATACCAATTATTAGGATCGAATCGGCACTAAGAGTGGGAGGGGGGTGGGGGTGAATTGGTGCTTACATAAAAACGTCGATGAATTGAAAACTTCATTTCGAGTAAACCATATCGAAAATACATTTGAGCTTAGAGAAAGTGTGACGTGGAGTGAGCAGCCAAATTAGTAGGCAATATAAAGAAAAAGACAAAGAAGAGAAGGCACACCAATTTTATAGGTTGTCATGACCTACGTCCACTCCCTATTCCTCCTTCATTGAGGTCACCGGTTTCCACTATTGATCTTCTTTTAACGGGTGAAGATCAACTATCCTCTTACAGCTCTATTCTCTTTTTCACAAGTTCTCTCAGCCCTCCCTTAAATATAAATTACACTTAGAGAAGAGGAGGGGAACTCTCAAGGAATTATAATAGCATTTTCATAAGTTTTCATTCTACTTTCTTGCTATTCCAAGTAGAAATAGCTCGGATATTTATAGACCTCAAATAGCTTCAAAAATGAAGCCAAAATTTTAAACACTCTAAGATTTCAGGGTACTAGTGGTACCATCACCTGTGTTGGGCGGTACTATTGTCCAGACTCAGCCTAGGAGGCTGAACCTTAGGCGGTTCCACTGCTAGCCTTGGCGGTGCCAGTACCTAATATGGCTCCAGGTCACTAAATGGGCCATCCTCTTGGCTCAAAATAACCCCAACTCTAGTCCAATTGGCTCCTAATTTAGTTGGCATGATTATACCTAAAACTAACTCAATTACAATTACGACTACTTCAATCTAGACACAATTGATTACAAACAAGAATACTAAGTTGTCCAACATGTCATTAGTATCCGGCGCTTCATCCGAACCTTCAGCATATCGTCTTCTTGTGACGTATTGCCCAATCAATATGTTGACCTCCGTAACATCCGATCTTCTTAGCATAATATCCGATCCTTCTAGCCCGATGCCCGAACTCATGGCATGAAGCCTTCTGTCGACACGTCGACCAGTCCTCCAGCTCGACGTTCAATCTTCTGATATGTTCAATTCCGACCCATCTGATTCCACTGTTTTAATCGATTTGTCTATCTCTAATCGAAGCTAATCTTGCATTACTTAAACGTCATTAGATCAAAACTTTATCAATTGGTTTCATAATCAGAATCAGATATTCAACACTTAAATCCTTGGATAAGAGCCGAACTTTAACATTCACTGCAACTTCTGATTCGGTCTCCGATCCGTTGTTTGCCAATGAAATGCGTTGTTTGAGCTTATAATTCATATCTTCGTACTGGAGATGGAACAAGAGTGGCATCTAATATGTTGGGATACATATTAGATGCATGCGTAGGTAGTGTCGGTCCAAGATGGATTGGGTTCAACATCAGTGCCTGTGCCCAAATCTGTTCTAAGCACATCCACGTCAAAAATGAGATCAATCACAGTGATCCATGTTTCCAGACATTTTTTTTTGTGCCACATGTCAAGGCACGAGTGAACTGAGACTGGCACAGGTGGGGTTGTCTTCAGCTGCATACTGGAGTGCTTCCTTCCCCAGCAGGTTGGATTAGAGACTGTGGCAAGCATGTTCGGAATTTGCACCTACAATTCTTTCTGAAGATAGAAGCTGTGAGATTATTGATCTGTCAGCTAAGTTGTTCATTTTTGCTTTGTTTTGTTTTCCTTTATTCTCGATTTTATGTCCTAGATCTTCAAAACAAGCAAACAAACAAACAATGTGGATTGGATTTGCATCTCTATCATTCATCTTTTTAACTAAGTTAGCTCTTTTAATGCAACACTGTCTAAGCATTGATAAGCTTCATGGTCATTTCTCTTGCTCATGCTAGTGGACGTTCTTGGGAAGAAACTGATCGACATTTTCCCCAGAAAACAATAGTATGCACTTTTAGAAAAATAAAAAAAGAGATAGAAATCCTTTATTAACAATAGTTTTACTCGTAGAAAAAGTTTTATGAATTTTGCATCCGTGGTAAAGAAAAAAACGTATCTTGAAAATTTTAGGATTCTTTTTTTTTTTTCCTATAATAGATTCACAGTATTTGGAAGAACTTTTTTGCCGAGTTTATAAAAAAATGATTTATAGTAAATTTTGAGCTTGTGTATGGCATGTATATTTTTCGAACTATATTTAAATATCTCATTAAATTTTCTGATCAATTGTTTTTATATTACAGGCATATCTTTTTTTACAAACGCAACAGACAACAGTCTGTAATCATTATATGGATCGACACCTCTCTGTCTTGTTTCAGAACCTGTCGATGAAGAAGAGAGCTCGGATCTCGAGACCATGTCACCAAAAGACTGGTGAGACGGTCGGGGTGGGAGCCAAGCCTTTTCTTTAGTCCCTCTGCATTCCCTGCTTCTTTTGGAGAACATCTCCCAGCTTTATGCAATAGCAGGCAATTCTGCTCGTTAAGACATGATTAAAAGGTCCAACACAACAGATGGGTTGGAATCATTCAATTGAATCCAGAAGCCGTTTTCTATATTCATCTAAAATCCATCTGATGATGAGCATTTCTGAGAAATATATATCACACTGGTTGAAATTTTGTCCCTTCTTCACTACGATAACTTCTAACTCCCATAATGTTCTTTGCTCAATTAAGGGAAATTCTGTGTCTCAGAAAGCTTCCTCGCAGTTATATATATATATATATATATATATATATATATATATATATATATATATATATATATATATATATATATATATATACTTGAATGAAAGATGGTCTCTTCGGCTAAATTTCCTCTCACCATTGAAGACAACACGAGCAGAGGAGGCACGTCCCACCTTGGTCTCATCACATCTGATGACAGTGATGAACAGCTGAGTCAGCGACACAAGGTCTTCAGCTTTAGTGGCTGTTGGTTCGAAATCCATTCTGGAATTGAAATATCATCAGCCTGCTGTCTACTCTTTTCCAATCTTTTACCAGTCAGGTGTTCTTATCTAATTGGCTGCAGGCAGGTGGTGGTGGATTCTACAAATGAAGTAGCAACAACTGGTGATGTTTGTTTTTGTGAAATCAACATTCATCATCTAACCCAATCATATTGATGGCACATTTCATGGAATTGAGTAAAGTATGCAAGCAAATGAGTCTCCCTGATGTCATTCCTAGGAAGGAAATGAGTCTCCATTTCACAATTTTCAGTCTTGGAAACGGGACTGCTTGCTGCCATCATTCAACCCATTCGTCAGATCGAGGAGGTGTCTGGAGCTGCTTTATGAACTCATTTCTTAAAACATATTGCGTTTTGCTTCCTTCATTAAATGTGCATGTTAGAAGGGAAGTTGTGGCACTCGTAGAAATATATTTCCTGCAGAATTGTCACTGGTGTGCAATCTTTAAAGACTCCAATATCCATAGTTAAAGTGGCATTCACATCCCTAGCGCAAACGGCAAGTTTATAAAGTGCAATCACCGAGAGATATGGATGGAATCAGAGGAATGAGATGATGGAATCACTTGCTTATTGGAAGGAGCAAAATCACATTTAGTTGTATCAGACCTGTCAAACTCTTTAATTGAAATTTGCTGCACGAAGGGCCCTTGAAGAGTCATAGACCTCTTTATCCAACTTGTCCAAATGGGAGGGAGCCGCACGATGAGGGCAGTCTTCATTCCGCTTGAAACCTACTGAATGTTATAAGCAAGCAGTGTATATTATTTGTCTCAAAAGCATACAAGAATTAGTATATGGGAAATATTATTTTTTTACTTTCTAAGTACGTTAAATATGTTTCAGTATAAATGCTGCTTTTTCAGCCAAACAAAATTCAGTTCATCAATGCACATAATAGAAGTTGCAGCTTAGTGGCCTTCGCTTCTCTAAACTTTCATATTTATGAAAAATCTAAGATAGAAATTTTTAGTTTCTTGATGAGAGGTTAAAATGGTATCAGTAAAAACGAGGAGGCATATGAAAGCATGGTTAGGGTGGTGAATTCAGAAGCTTTTTGCTGCTAACTCAAGCCAAAAAATGTACCATATACCATACGCGAGTCTATTGCAACATTCTTGGTTACTTGTTCCAGTGGAGGTCTTGCCCGTTGTGATTTCTGAGATGATAGCAGGGCCTACTGCAGGCTTCATGATGAACACCAGATGCTTTTGCCCCCTGCAAGTTCTCCTTTCTATTGTTCTTTCTTCATCTCCTTTCACCTGGGAGTACCTCAAATGCTTTTGTTGGCCCTCTTGCTTCTGCTTGTCTCGCGTCAGAGTTCATTAGTAGAGACTAGAAGCATTCTAAGAAAAAAATTATTAGTGATTGTATGATACTTTCTTTTATATATATAACTCTCTCAAAACATCAGCGAACTTTTCTCCAGGATTATGGGAATGCCATGAGCTTGAGAAGGAAAGAACAAAAATTTTCTGAAACATATCCTTTTAGGATCAGATAAGTAAGCTGAAGCTAGAGAACACGAAGCTGTGACCTGAATGACAAGGAATATATATATATATATATATATATATATATATATATATATATATATATAATAATAATTCCCTTGTTCGTAAAGATAATGTTGTAGAACTTGATTTCTGTTAGATCATGCATCATCAACAAGACAAATATTTGGAGCTAAAGTTGAAGTTTTCAAGCTCAGCAAGCAGTGTTGAATGTAGAGGTCTGTTGTAACATTATGACAAGCCGTCTCACTCAAGTACACAGGGTTGGAAACACAAGAAGAAATGCAGGAGAACATGAAAAGATATTGAGCCAAGACAAGGAAATCCTTGCTTCCCCTGAGGACTCATATTGAATGAGTTCTTGAGGCTTCTTGATGCAATCACACATTATACCTTTATATATAAATATAAATATTTCCTTTTCTTGTTTCGTGGAACCTTTTTGATATCTTATCATCATCATTTCTTAGTTCCAACAGCCGGTCAATGTTGTCCATTCTTCTAATAATGTAATTTACTTTTGATCAAAGGTAAAAAAAAAAAACAAACTCTGCAGAAGCACATGGACTATCAAGGGGGAAGATTGCACTAAATTCCATATTATTTTTTTTAATGTGGGTATTGTAATTTACTTTCAGTTATTCGTTAGTTGTTTCTTAGACAAACAATTACCCGCGCTGTTTTATGTATCAATCTTTTGTAGGTGCCAATATCGATCTCCTTCTATTCCAAAAACTCAGAATAGGGGTATTTGTAATTATTCTTTTAATTTTAGAAGGATACATAAGATATTATAATGCACTTTTGATATTTACGATAGTGTTTTGGTCCATTTGATATTTTGATATTAGTTCTTGTGTTGTTGTTGTAACTCTGAAGGGCTAAATTTCCATGGTCACTACATTTTTTATAAAATATAATGCTTAATTACATACATATATCATTAAAATAATATATTAAATAATTAAAGATAGAAATGCACTTCATACGTTAGGACAATCACTCAAGCCACAAGTCGTAGCCTAATTGGTAAAGATCGTAGGAATCAATTTTGATATTCAATCAATCAATTAGTATAATGCGATATTAATATTTATTAGATGGTGTACCTATTATACAATCAAAGATTATTAACAAATAATAAATTAATATTGACCAACATGGCTTATATGTGTGTGTTTTTTTTTTACAAATGATAAGTGATGAGGATGAAACGATGTTTAGACCTTGCTATCGAATGATTTAGACCTTGCTATATGATCCTATATTGTTTCTTGGTCGAATCTATAAAAATTGATTGACACACACATATATAAGTTTGATATTTGAAACCTTAAATCTTTGAACTCAACACCAGTCAAGAGACCTTGCCAAATTTCAAAACGAAAAAAAAAAAAAGGTCCTCTACCAACCCCCAAACGAATGAAATGATATTTAAAAGAGATATTTCATTAATAATTAGCAGTCAATCTGTAATGACATCGCATCATTAGGCGTGACAAGTGTCTCTCAAACAGAGCTGCCATTATAAATAACAAAGATCCAGGTTTTCTTATATTGTTGCTAATAAAAGAGAAACTGAGATTGTACAAAGTGTCGACCTCTCTCACTCTCGCTCTATCTCTCTAGGGTTCACAAGACACCGCAAACTTTAGGGCGACTGGGCAGGGGGCAATATGAAGCCATCCTTCAAAATTTACTGGGGGACGTCAGAGAGTCTGCCCTTTTCTCAGAATGCTTGCTTGCTGCTTGAGGCTCAGCTGCCATGCACTTTTCTCTCTCCAAACACAACACCCACGCCTCGTCACTGACTTGCTCTTCAGTCAAAGTGTGTAGAGTGTGGTCTAAGGCTGTTGTAGGCCAACAGCAGCCACAGCCTGCCAAAGAAGAAGAGGGTAGCCCAATCACAAATGTGTTGCGATGAGAGAGAGAGATGTGACGTTGGCAAGGGAATGGGAGGTGGAGCCCATCAAAGGACACCATCGGGCCTTTGATTGAGCCTCTATTGCTAGCTGTTCCAGGTGTACACCAATTGCCAAACAATGCATATTTGTAGACAATGATGGGCGGACATGACCACCTGCACTTCTTTCTCGGAAAAAAAAAAAAAAGGCCCTACTATTCCCAGGATTCTTTCTTTCTTTTTTGCTAAAAATTATTATATAAAAGAATTCACACATCTGATAGATAGGTTAAAATAAGGATTATCACAGTTCATTGTTGTTATTGCTATTGAGGGCATCATTTTTTTAATAAATTTGTTAGAAAAATATGATCCTTTTATAAATAATGTTAATATTTTGATGATTGGGACAATGCAATGGTTTGTGACTCATTGAAGAATCCGGTCTCTCCCAGTAAAGTGAAATGATCATTAAAGCCTTTGGTTATTAAAGAGAGCCCAAAATGATATTTGTTTCAAGGAACTAAATGCACTCATACATCTATTATTTATAAAGTGATTCTCAGGTACCTAAAGGAACTAACAGCGAGAGATGCAGACCGCACCGTCTCCTGGGTGGCGGGTCAAGCTAAATACTGACATATGGAGATGATTCTTTGAAGTAGGTTTCCTTGTTCGGAAAATGGTGGTGCTGCATGACAGCCACTGAAATGAATCTTCTAGAGGGGAGGCTATGAAGTAATGAACTACGTGTTGCCAAAGAGGGAATCTCTACTGCATTAAGCAATGGAATTCAAAAATTGCAAATCTAAATGGATGTCTAAGTGTCGATCCAAAATTCTAAACGAAAAGGATCAGCCTAAAAGCCAACCTCGTTAATAATATTCTCTTAGATCTAAGTCTATTCCAAGATTATTCTGTATTTCATTACAATTGCGTCCGTTAATTAGCTTCTCACGTGAGATCTCGTAAGCAGGACCTTTTTTTTTTGTTTTTGTTTTTGTTTTTTGTTTTTTGTCTTTCGGCGATTAGTCCTCCCACCTGAGTTCCTTTTTGTTTTAGTTTTAGGTTCTGACGAACTTGAGAGCTGGTTGTTGTAGATAGTTGACATCTAATAATATGTAGTTCTTTCTCATGTGGAAAAAAATTAAAATATATATTACCTGAAGTAGTAGGATATTCTAGTTTATGTGATGCTGAAGTCACATTCAAACAATGCATGTAGCCTTTAATGACATTTTTAGGGATAAATTTAAATAAAAGAATGTTTCATCTGTTTAAAGTAGTAAGAAAGAATATAGCATTTGTTTGGTTTGTATCAGAGGTTAGCCCATGTGATTTCAGTTGGACGTTTGTTTTGATATTTGCCGGTGTGTTTTTAGCCTAGATAATAGAATCCGATAAAAGTTTTCAGCAGGTTTATTAGTCGTAGAAAAGGATTTGATAATTTAAAATTAAAATATATACGAAAAGATGATAAATACAAGGTTCATATGGTTCGCCACTTCTTATTTATGTCTAAAAAAATTAAAATGTTCACTATATGAGTATAACAAAATATAAAAAATAAAATATTTTTTTTAAAAGTTAACACAAACACATAACTATTTTTTTTTAATATGCTTTCATTTAGAATCCAAAGAATTCTTATCTCAGCCTTTTCAGATCTGCTGGAGAACACTCCATGTTCATTTATTATGTTTGTTCCTTTACAGATATCCCTCGTCAAGACCCCTTGATATGCATAGGATAATTAATAAAATTAACTATATGCTAATGTCCATAATGTCTTCTGAGAAAAGTTTCCTTGCATCTTTGTTGTTCAGTCTTTGCATAAGCAAAGGATGTCTTATCTCAAAATTTTCAGTCTTTAATTTTTATTTTTATTTTATATTTGTCTGTTGTCTCTTTAATAATTTTTTTTCTCGATTTTACTAGACTAGAAGATCTGATGTTTTGGTACGATGTGAACTGGCACAATTGCTAAAGTGGCAGCTAAATTGTTTGATTGATATCCATATACAAACTCTAGAGTTGGTGAAGTGGGAAGGAAAAAACTTAGAAGCAAAGTATTTTTTTGGCTTATGCTATTCTGGGCAAAGAATACGCAAATAAAGACAGTTCTGCCGTGTAATTTTAGACCGAAGAGTAGAGTACTGATCCAAAGGTTATACTGGCAAAGAGAGAGAGAGAGAGAGAGAGAGAGAGAGAGAGAGAGAGAGAGAGACAGAGATGCGAAAGAAGAACAGTGAGCAAGTTTTTTAGTCATGTGCAAAGCCCCTCTTTCCAGGCCCCTCACCTCCACTGCAGCTAAATGTCCCGAAAGGTCTCCTCTTTATTTCCTGATTCAAAACCACATAATGTTGCCACAGTAAAAACCAAGCAATGAAGCTTTAGAGCCATGACATCCTGCTCTGATCCACCTCTATTTTCTTTTCTCTATCCCTTGCTACTATAAAACCCCTTCAGCTGCCCTCCCTCCATCACCTTGCACCATTCCATACTGCCACTGCTCTCTACTACTGACTGGGTTGGTATTATTATTATTATTCCCGTTGCTACGACTGCTGTTGATTCTATGGAAGATAACAGAGAGCAATGGCGGGCGGAGGCGCCAGCACACGGCCTCAGGCCACCGGACGTACCCAAGGACCCCATGGAGTTCCTGTCGCGGTCCTGGAGCGCCTCCGCGCTCGAGGTGTCCAAGGCCCTAGCGCCTCCGCCACCGCCACCGCCACCGCCGCTCCCTGCGCCGACAGGGGCGATTCCGGAGGAGGAGCTCGAAGAGGTGGTGGCGGTCGCCGGAAATCCCTTCTCCTTCGCGTCGTCTGCCACCTCGCAGATGGTGATGGAGCGGATAATGTCACAGTCGGTGGGTTTTGGTGCTTACAGAACAGAAACATCCAATTTTCTCCTACTCCTACCACTACGACTACTACTACTACTACTACTACTACTACTACTACTCTGTTCCTGTTTCTCTTATGTTAGAATCATTCATGTTTTCTTCTTTGTTCTAACTTCGATTCTTGAGCTTCTATTAGCTTCTCGGAATGATTGAGACAACCCAGTGCTCTTTCTACACTAAAAAGAGCCAGCCTTCTTTGTTTGCAGCACAACTTTTTTAGCTTCTTCTTCTTCTTCTTCTTCTTCTTCATGTTTTGTGATGCGAACGGTCAAAAACTATTCTGTTTGGACAAATTCCATGATGCAAGTCTTCTTCTCTTTGTAATCATTGGTAGGACTGGAAGGTGACAAAATGCAAGCAAAGATTAAACTTTTTGCATAAATTTTTGGTCCCCTGTTCTTACTCTTCTCTACTTGCGCGATGGCAGGAAGTGTCTCCTCTGACATCTGGCCGGCCTTCCCACAGCAGCGGCCCTCTGAACGGCGGTGGATCGTTCTCCGATAGCCCTCCGGTCTCCCCTTGCGAGATGGATGACGTTAAGGTCCCTTCTTCTTTCCTGCTTCACCATCTGTTTCGTCTCTCTTCCTCTATGGCCAAAAGCACAAACATACTGGTTTTACTTGACATCCACAAGAGGATGGTAGAACTGAAAGTTCATAAGCACTTCCAATCTTTGGTCTGCAAGAAGAAAATAAAACTGTTTTTTAGGTTTAAATCTCTTTGTTTTCTCGGTTTATATGCTCTGCCGGACATCCATCTCCTCTAGACGAGGTAGTAATCCACAGTGTTGAGAGTCGTACGAGGAAGGATGGTGTAAAATTGTAAGAGAGCGTCTTAGTGTCTCACTTCAAGTTTAGTAACTCTTCGATATGCAAACTCAGAAACTGGGTGGGAGTAATTTACAGAAATCGAAGAATCAAATGGCTTCTTAGGAAGATGGATCAGCGAAGACAAAGCTACCAAGTTACCAAATTTTTTAGTGTGGGAACGGGGTTATAGGAGACAGAGGAAGATGCCTTCCCCATCTTCCAATGGAACACCTGACTGATGACACATATTCATTACCAGGCGAGTGATTTAATGACCGTCGTTTTCAATGGTTTCCGAGCTTTTGCTTCATTTATTTTTGCCATTTTTAGCGCCTCTTGGATCCTGGATGGCAAGAACTCATCAGCTTCACTGCTTCTGTGGCTTTAGTCTTGTAATTCTGGGCGAGCGAAGACACTGACGTTTTGATTCATTTAACATCCTAACTTCTGTATCAAGCCGATGTTTACATTGGCAAAGTCAAAGATCTTGTGAGGCTAATAAAGAGCAAGAGATTGGTGTTTAGGCTTGGAAGTGAAGCTTTAGTTTAGGTGCGTGCTGGTGAATAAAATAAGGTCCGTTCCTTTTGTCTTGTTGCTCTCTGAGCAAAGCCTGCGTTGGACTACGGGATTTGTTCTGCTTGAGGTCAAAGCAGTCCTGTTACCTCAGCGCCTGCCTGGGTAAAGAAACAACCTTTGTCAGTGAAAGCAAACAGCACCTCAGTGCTTGTCTCCTCATCTTTTCCTTGGGTGTGTTGTTTGATTTCCTTCGTTGTGGCCGCAACAGAAAGGATAATATTGTCACTCTACGCAGCATGAGGACTCGGTAGCCACTCCTCTTCATGATTCTGTCTACTACTCGATGCACTGGGAAGCTCCTGAACACTGGATTAAGGCTCCTTTGTCCCTCATACCCTAAAGTTAGATGCTAATAGATCTCTCATAGTGATGACTCGAAGAGAAAAGATCGAACTTTGACCATTAGGTGTTTGGTGGTATGTAATGAATGCAGTACTGCCGGGCCACAAACACGCCCAAGCCCCAGCACTGCAGAGGGACCAGCAAGACTGTCGGAAGGTGGCTCAAGGACAGAAGGGAGAGAAAGAAAGAGGCGACCAGGGCCCAGAATGCACAGCTCCATGCCGCAGTCTCGGTGGCCGGAGTGGCTGCAGCGGTCGCAGCCGTCGCAGCCGCCACCGCTGCCGCTTCAGGCTCCGGCAAAGATGACCGCGCGGCCCGGGTCGACATGGTGGTCGCGTCCGCTGCCACCCTCGTGGCCGCACAGTGCGTCGAGGCGGCCGAGTCCATGGGGGCTGAGCGCGAGCACCTGGCCTCCGTCGTCGAATCTGCCGTCAGTGTCAGGACTCCCGGAGATATCGTCACTCTTACAGCTGCTGCTGCAACTGGTAATCACAATTCCTTTCATTTTTTCTTGGTTTTGCATGTTTAACTGGTAAGATCATGAGAACTCATGGATTGGCAGCACTACGAGGGGCGGCAACGCTGAAGGCAAGGGCGCTCAAGGACGTGTGGAACATCGCCGCGGTCATACCTGTGGAGAAGGGGCAATGGGGAATCAAGAATCACCACCGCAGCAAACAACACAAGGAATTAGACAGCAAAGGTAGCAGCTTCGGCGACGAATTCGCTCCCGAGGAAGACAACTTCTTGGGCCTCTGCAGTCAAGAATTCCTTGCCAAGGGGACTGAGCTCCTCAAACGCACCCGTAAAGGTATTGGACTCTAAACTTATGTAGTTCCTATCATGGGATTCCTTCTGTTAATTGATCTTGTTTCAGGTGCGCTTCACTGGAAGATAGTCTCGGTCTACATAAATCGCATGGGTCAGGTGAGTTGTCTTCTTCTTGGTATTTTTGATCAGGTAAAGTTGTTCCTTGGTTTTGAGATGGTGTTCTCTCCGTAGGTGATGCTCAAGATGAAGAGCCGGCATGTTGGTGGGACTATTACCAAGAAGAAAAGAGTGAGCGGCCCACACGAACGCCTCCTCCTTAATCTCTTCCTGTGAGCCTAACTTGGCGTGTGGGAAACACTAAACTGCAGGTGTAGTCATTGAAGTGTGCAAGGAACTCCAGGCATGGCCGGGGCGGCACCTGGTGGAAGGCGGCGAGCGGCGGCGCTACTTCGGCCTGAGGACGGCGGAGCATCGCGTAATCGAGTTCGAGTGCCGGGGCCGGAGGGAGTATGAGATGTGGACTCAGGAGTGGCGCGCCTGCTCAACGTTGTCAAAGAGAGGAAGCACCACAGCTGACTGCGGGCAGGAGCTGCCGGCACTGCATGCCCAGCTTGTGGCTAGATCCCAGGAAGACTGCTTACTGCATGAGCCACCTGAATCTGAGAGCTGGGCGACAGCATCTGCAATCAAGAAATAAATGATAATGTATGTGAAGCTAGTCCGTGTAAAAAGGGGTCGGGAGGATAATTAGATCAATCAAAATGGCACTTTTCTACCTATTTCAAGATCAAAATCAGCTAAAAAAACAATAACGAGAACACGCTTTTTGTGTCGTTAGATGTTTGAGATTATTACAGAAGAAATTTGACGCATTAATTTGCTCCCAACTTCCACTAGCAGAAGTCTCTTGAAGGGGAAGGACCAACACTTCTTTACAGTTTTTTACAAGAAGTTCTCTTAGTTGCTTTCATCCTCGAAGAGAGACAAAAGGATGATCATTCTTCTCATCAATTTTTTCATCTAAGTAGTATTAGTGGTTATCGAACTTGAGCAATCGGCCACCGGCCGAATTTGACGGGTTGGCCTAGTTCGACTCAAAAACACTTTCAAAAGGTGTCTCTACGGTTTGCAGGCGAAGTGAAAGGGTGCTATTTATGAGTGCTTGGATTCAAAAATCCCGCCACTTGATCCCTTCGAAATCAGGTCTTGTTGATGTTTTTGGTTCTCCCTTTCCAAGCCGTGAGGGGCTTTATGTTCATACCAAGCTCGTTGCACACCTGCAGTGTGTGCGGCTGGTCCCTCGGGTGGTCAGCGTGGCATTACCTTAGCTCGAGGCTCATTGCAGGTCAGATCATGCAACGGCGGTGGTGCTTGGCTTGCGGGCACGATGAGTTGCTTTGTTGGTGCCATCCTGACTTTGGGGACAGGTTGCCTCGCGTGGCTCTAGGTGGCGTGAGAATAGTGAATTGCACGCCCAGGCCCCGAGATACTACCGCGGTGGATCATGTGGCATCCTGCATCGGGCTATGGGTCATGTGCCACCGCCGATCTTACCGTAAATCAGATGCCTCACCTTTGGGCCCAATCAGCCCACTAAAAGCCCAATTGGTCCTCAAGAAGGTCTAGATAGGTTTAACACCTATTCTATACATTCACTAAAGTGCTAATTATGATCTTCTAAAGACAAATTATACCAACACCATCAAGTTATCTTTCAAGAGCTTTGCGATCTTGAAAGATGGATTTCCAGTAATTGATTCCTTGAGTAAAGGTAAAGACTCACTGCTCCCGAATTCTAAGTAAAAAGTTGAAACGAAGTCTTAAACACCACATTCAAGAACGCCACGATTTATAGTGTTCGGTCAAAGTGACCTCCATCCACTAGACTTCTCCGATGAGGCTGGCAAGTCCTCGATTTCATCTCAAGGCTGAAGGGCAAAGACCCTCTTATGATCCTTACAAGATATTTAGTGGACTCTTGAACTTCCAAAGAACTTGACTGGTAAGTTGCTCTATCATAGTTAATCCTGCACACTCATCTCAACAAAGAGATTAGTACATATATTTCACCAATTGATTTCATCATCAAAATCCGAGATTTAACAAATTGGTGCTTACATAAAAATGTCGATGAATTGAAAACTTCATTTCGAGTAAACCATATCGAAAATGCATTTGAACTTAGAGAAAGTGTGACGTGGAGTGAGCAGCCAAATTAGTAGGCAATATAAAGAAAAAGACAAAGAAGAGAAGGCACACCAATTTTATAGATTGTCATGACCTACGTCCACTCCCTATTCCTCCTTCATTGAGGTCACCGGCTTCCACTATTGATCTTCTTTTAACGGGTGAAGATCAACTATCCTCTTACAGCTCTATTCTCTTTTTCACAGGTTCTCTCAGCCCTCCCTTAAATAGAAATTACACTTAGAGAAGAGGAGGGGAACTCTCAAGGAATTATAATAGCATTTTCATAAGTTTTCATTCTACTTTCTTGCTATTCCAAGTAGGAATAGCTCGAGTATTTATAGACCTCAAATAGCTTCAAAAATAAAGCCAAAATTTTAAACACTTTAAGATTTCGGGGTACTAGTGGTACCATCACCTGTGTTGGGTGGTACCATTGTCCAGACTCAGCCTAGGAGACTGAACCTTAGGCGGTTCCACTGCCAGCCTTGGTGGTGCCAGTACTTGATGTGGCTCCAGGTCACTAAATGGGCCATCCTCTTGGCCCAAAATAACCCCAACTCTAGCCCAATTGGCTCCTAATTTAGTTGGCATGATTATACCCAAAACTAACTCAATTACAATTACGACTACTTCAATCTAGACACAATTGATTACAAACAAGAATACTAAGTTGTCCAACATGTCATTGGTATCCGGCGCTTTATCCGAACCTTCAGCGTATCGTCTTCTCTTACGACGTATTACCCAATCGATATGTTGACCTCCGTAACATCCGATCTTCTTAGCATAATATCCGATCCTTCTAGCCCGATGCCCGAACTCATGGCATGAAGCCTTCTGTCGACACGTCGACCAGTCCTCCAGCTCGACGTTCAATCTTCTGATATATTCAATTCTGACCCAACATCTGATTCCACTGTTTTAATCGATTTGTCTATCTCTAGTCGAAGCTAGTCTTGCATTACTTAAACGTCATTAGATCAGAATTTTATCAATTGGTTTCATAATCAGAATCACATATTCAACACTTAAATCCTTGGATAAGAGCCGAATGTATCCGAACTTTAACATTCACTGCAACTTCTGATTCGGTCTCCGATCCGTTGTTTGCCAATGAAATGCGTTGTTTGAGCTTATAATTCATATCTTCGTACTGGAGATGGAACAAGAGTGGCATCTAATATGTTGGGATACATATTAGATGCATGCGTAGGTAGTGTCGGTCCAAGATGGATTGGGTTCAACATCAGTGCCTGTGCCCAAATCTGTTCTAAGCACATCCACGTCAAAAATGAGATCAATCACAGTGATCCATGTTTCCAGACATTTTTTTTTGTGCCACATGTCAAGGCACGAGTGAACTGAGACTGGCACAGGTGGGGTTGTCTTCAGCTGCATACTGGAGTGCTTCCTTCCCCAGCAGGTTGGATTAGAGACTGTGGCAAGCATGTTCGGAATTTGCACCTACAATTCTTTCTGAAGATAGAAGCTGTGAGATTATTGATCTGTCAGCTAAGTTGTTCATTTTTGCTTTGTTTTGTTTTCCTTTATTCTCGATTTTATGTCCTAGATCTTCAAAACAAGCAAACAAACAAACAATGTGGATTGGATTTGCATCTCTATCATTCATCTTTTTAACTAAGTTAGCTCTTTTAATGCAACATTGTCTAAGCATTGATAAGCTTCATGGTCATTTCTCTTGCTCATGCTAGTGGACGTTCTTGGGAAGAAACTGATCGACATTTTCCCCAGAAAACAATAGTATGCACTTTTAGAAAAAAAAAAAGAAGAGATAGAAATCCTTTATTAACAATAGTTTTACTCGTAGAAAAAGTTTTATGAATTTTGCATCCGTGGTAAAGAAAAAAACGTATCTTGAAAATTTTAGGATTCTTTTTTTTTTTTTTCCTATAATAGATTCACAGTATTTGGAAGAACTTTTTTGCCGAGTTTATAAAAAAATGATTTATAGTAAATTTTGAGCTTGTGTATGGCATGTATATTTTTCGAACTATATTTAAATATCTCATTAAATTTTCTGATCAATTGTTTTTATATTACAGGCATATCTTTTTTTACAAACGCAACAGACAACAGTCTGTAATCATTATATGGATCTACACCTCTCTGTCTTGTTTCAGAACCTGTCGATGAAGAAGAGAGCTCGGATCTCGAGACCATGTCACCAAAAGACTGGTGAGACGGTCGGGGTGGGAGCCAAACCTTTTCTTTAGTCCCTCTGCATTCCCTGCTTCTTTTGGAGAACATCTCCCAGCTTTATGCAATAGCAGGCAATTCTGCTCGTTAAGACATGATTAAAAGGTCCAACACAACAGATGGGTTGGAATCATTCAATTGAATCCAGAAGCCGTTTTCTATATTCATCTAAAATCCATCTGATGATGAGCATTTCTGAGAAATATATATCACACTGGTTGAAATTTTGTCCCTTCTTCACTACGATAACTTCTAACTCCCATAATGTTCTTTGCTCAATTAAGGGAAATTCTGTGTCTCAGAAAGCTTCCTCGCAGTTATATATATATATATATATATATATATATATATATATATATATATATATATATATACTTGAATGAAAGATGGTCTCTTCGGCTAAATTTCCTCTCACCATTGAAGACAACACGAGCAGAGGAGGCACGTCCCACCTTGGTCTCATCACATCTGATGACAGTGATGAACAGCTGAGTCAGCGACACAAGGTCTTCAGCTTTAGTGGCTGTTGGTTGAAATCCATTCTGGAATTGAAATATCATCAGCCTGCTGTCTACTCTTTCCAATCTTTTACCAGTCAGGTGTTCTTATCTAATTGGCTGCAGGCAGGTGGTGGTGGATTCTACAAATGAAGTAGCAACAACTGGTGATGTTTGTTTTTGTGAAATCAACATTCATCATCTAACCCAATCATATTGATGGCACATTTCATGGAATTGAGTAAAGTATGCAAGCAAATGAGTCTCCCTGATGTCATTCCTAGGAAGGAAATGAGTCTCCATTTCACAATTTTCAGTCTTGGAAACGGGACTGCTTGCTGCCATCATTCAACCCATTCGTCAGATCGAGGAGGTGTCTGGAGCTGCTTTATGAACTCATTTCTTAAAACATATTGCGTTTTGCTTCCTTCATTAAATGTGCATGTTAGAAGGGAAGTTGTGGCACTCGTAGAAATATATTTCCTGCAGAATTGTCACTGGTGTGCAATCTTTAAAGACTCCAATATCCATAGTTAAAGTGGCATTCACATCCCTAGCGCAAACGGCAAGTTTATAAAGTGCAATCACCGAGAGATATGGATGGAATCAGAGGAATGAGATGATGGAATCACTTGCTTATTGGAAGGAGCAAAATCACATTTAGTTGTATCAGACCTGTCAAACTCTTTAATTGAAATTTGCTGCACGAAGGGCCCTTGAAGAGTCATAGACCTCTTTATCCAACTTGTCCAAATGGGAGGGAGCCGCACGATGAGGGCAGTCTTCATTCCGCTTGAAACCTACTGAATGTTATAAGCAAGCAGTGTATAATATTTGTCTCAAAAGCATACAAGAATTAGTATATGGGAAATATTATTTTTTTACTTTCTAAGTACGTTAAATATGTTTCAGTATAAATGCTGCTTTTTCAGCCAAACAAAATTCAGTTCATCAACGCAGATAATAGAAGTTGCAGCTTAGTGGCCTTCGCTTCTCTAAACTTTCATATTTATGAAAAATCTAAGATAGAAATTTTTAGTTTCTTGATGAGAGGTTAAAATGGTATCAGTAAAAACGAGGAGGCATATGAAAGCATGGTTAGGGTGGTGAATTCAGAAGCTTTTTGCTGCTAACTCAAGCCAAAAAATGTACCATATACCATACGCGAGTCTATTGCAACATTCTTGGTTACTTGTTCCAGTGGAGGTCTTGCCCGTTGTGATTTCTGAGATGATAGCAGGGCCTACTGCAGGCTTCATGATGAACACCAGATGCTTTTTGCCCCCGCAAGTTCTCCTTTCTATTGTTCTTTCTTCATCTCCTTTCACCTGGGAGTACCTCAAATGCTTTTGTTGGCCCTCTTGCTTCTGCTTGTCTCGCGTCAGAGTTCATTAGTAGAGACTAGAAGCATTCTAAGAAAAAAATTATTAGTGATTGTATGATACTTTCTTTTATATATATAACTCTCTCAAAACATCAGCGAACTTTTCTCCAGGATTATGGGAATGCCATGAGCTTGAGAAGGAAAGAACAAAAATTTCTGAAACATATCCTTTAGGATCAGATAAGTAAGCTGAAGCTAGAGAACACGAAGCTGTGACCTGAATGACAAGGAATATATATATATATATATATATATATATATATATATATATATATATATATAATAATAATAATAATAATAATAATAATAATAATTCCCTTGTTCGTAAAGATAATGTTGTAGAACTTGATTTCTGTTAGATCATGCATCATCAACAAGACAAATATTTGGAGCTAAAGTTGAAGTTTTCAAGCTCAGCAAGCAGTGTTGAATGTAGAGGTCTGTTGTAACATTATGACAAGCCGTCTCACTCAAGTACACAGGGTTGGAAACACAAGAAGAAATGCAGGAGAACATGAAAAGATATTGAGCCAAGACAAGGAAATCCTTGCTTCCCCTGAGGACTCATATTGAATGAGTTCTTGAGGCTTCTTGATGCAATCACACATTATACCTTTATATATAAATATAAATATTTCCTTTTCTTGTTTCGTGGAACCTTTTTGATATCTTATCATCATCATATCTTAGTTCCAACAGCCGGTCAATGTTGTCCATTCTTCTAATAATGTAATTTACTTTTGATCAAAGGTAAAAAAAAAAACAAACTCTGCATAAGCACATGGACTATCAAGGGGGAAGATTGCACTAAATTCCATATTATTTTTTTTAATGTGGGTATTGTAATTTACTTTCAGTTATTCGTTAGTTGTTTCTTAGACAAACAATTACCCGTGCTGTTTTATGTATCAATCTTTTGTACGGTGCCAATATCGATCTCCTTCTATTCCAAAAACTCAGAATAGGGGTATTTGTAATTATTCTTTTAATTTTAGAAGGATACATAAGATATTATAATGCACTTTTGATATTTACGATAGTGTTTTGGTCCATTTGATATTTTGATATTAGTTCTTGTGTTATTGTTGTAACTCTGAAGGGCTAAATTTCCATGGTCACTATATTTTTTATAAAATATAATGCTTAATTACATACATATATCATTAAAATAATATATTAAATAATTAAAGATAGAAATGCACTTCATACGCTAGGACAATCACTCAAGCCACAAGTCGTAGCCTAATTGGTAAAGATCGTAGGTATCAATTTTGATATTCAATCAATCAATTAGTATAATGCGATATTAATATTTATTAGATGGTGTACCTATTATACAATCAAAGATTATTAACAAATAATAAATTAATATTGACCAACATGGCTTTTATGTGTGTGTTTTTTTTTTACAAATGATAAGTGATGAGGATGAAACGATGTTTAGACCTTGCTATCGAATGATTTAGACCTTGCTATATGATCCTATATTGTTTCTTGGTCGAATCTATAAAAATTGATTGACACACACATATATAAGTTTGATATTTGAAACCTTAAATCTTTGAACTCAACACCAGTCAAGAGACCTTCTTGCCAAATTTCAAAACGAAAAAAAAAAAAGGTCCTCTACCAACCCCCAAACGAATGAAATGATATTTAAAAGAGATATTTCATTAATAATTAGTAGTCAATCTGTAATGACATCGCATCATTAGGCGTGACAAGTGTCTCTCAAACAGAGCTGCCATTATAAATAACAAGGATCCAGGTTTTCTTATATTGTTGCTAATAAAAGAGAAACTGAGATTGTACAAAGTGTCGACCTCTCTCACTCTCGCTCTATCTCTCTAGGGTTCACAAGACACCACAAACTTTAGGGCGACTGGGCAGGGTGCAATATGAAGCCATCCTTCAAAATTTACTGGGGGATGTCAGAGAGTCTGCCCTTTTCTCAGAATGCTTGCTTGCTGCTTGAGGCTCAGCTGCCATGCACTTTTCTCTCTCCAAACACAACACCCACGCCTCGTCACTGACTTGCTCTTCAGTCAAAGTGTGTAGAGTGTGGTCTAAGGCTGTTGTAGGCCAACAGCAGCCACAGCCTGCCAAAGAAGAAGAGGGTAGCCCAATCACAAATGTGTTGCGATGAGAGAGAGAGATGTGACGTTGGCAAGGGAATGGGAGGTGGAGCCCATCAAAGGACACCATCTGGCCTTTGATTGAGCCTCTATTGCTAGCTGTTCCAGGTGTACACCAATTGCCAAACAATGCATATTTGTAGACAATGATGGGCGGACATGACCACATGCACTTCTTTCTCGGAAAAAAAAAAAAAAGGCCCTACTATTCCCAGGATTCTTTCTTTCTTTTTTGCTAAAAATTATTATATAAAAGAATTCACACATCTGATAGATAGGTTAAAATAAGGATTATCACAGTTCATTGTTGTTATTGCTATTGAGGGCATCATTTTTTTAATAATTTTGTTAGAAAAATATGATCCTTTTATAAATAATGTTAATATTTTGATGATTGGGACAATGCAATGGTTTGTGACTCATTGAAGAATCCGGTCTCTCCCAGTAAAGTGAAATGATCATTAAAGCCTTTGGTTATTAAAGAGAGCCCAAAATGATATTTGTTTCAAGGGAACTAAATGCACTCATACATCTATTATTTATAAAGTGATTCTCAGGTACCTAAAGGAACTAACAGCGAGAGATGCAGACCGCACCGTCTCCTGGGTGGCGGGTCAAGCTAAATACTGACATATGGAGATGATTCTTTGAAGTAGGTTTCCTTGTTCGGAAAATGGTGGTGCTGCATGACAGCCACTGAAATGAATCTTCTAGAGGGGGAGGCTATGAAGTAATGAACTACGTGTTGCCAAAGAGGGAATCTCTACTGCATTAAGCAATGGAATTCAAAAATTGCAAATCTAAATGGATGTCTAAGTGTCGATCCAAAATTCTAAACGAAAAGGATCAGCCTAAAAGCCAACCTCGTTAATAATATTCTCTTAGATCTAAGTATATTCCAAGATTATTCTTTATTTCATTACAATTGCGTCCGTTAATTAGCTTCTCACGTGAGATCTCGTAAGCAGGACCTTTTTTTTTTTGTTTTTGTTTTTGTTTTTTGTTTTTTGTCTTTCGGCGATTAGTCCTCCCACCTGAGTTCCTTTTTGTTTTAGTTTTAGGTTCTGACGAACTTGAGAGCTGGTTGTTGTAGATAGTTGACATCTAATAATATGTAGTTCTTTCTCATGTGGAAAAAAATTAAAATATATATTACCTGAAGTAGTAGGATATTCTAGTTTATGTGATGCTGAAGTCACATTCAAACAATGCATGTAGCCTTTAATGACATTTTTAGGGATAAATTTAAATAAGAGAATGTTTCATCTGTTTAAAGTAGTAAGAAAGAATATAGCATTTGTTTGGTTTGTATCATAGGTTAGCCCATGTGATTTCAATTGGACGTTTGTTTTGATATTTGCCGGTGTGTTTTTAGCCTAGATAATAGAATCCGATAAAAGTTTTCAGCATGTTTATTAGTCGTAGAAAAGGATTTGATAATTTAAAATTAAAATATATACGAAAAGATGATAAATACAAGGTTCATATGGTTCGCCACTTCTTATTTATGTCTAAAAAAATTAAAATGTTCACTATATGAGTATAACAAAATATAAAAAATAAAATATTTTTTTTAAAAGTTAACACAAACACATAACTATTTTTTTTAATATGCTTTCATTTAGAATCCAAAGAATTCTTATCTCAGCCTTTTCAGATCTGCTGGAGAACACTCCATGTTCATTTATTATGTTTGTTCCTTTACAGATATCCCTCGTCAAGACCCCTTGATATGCATAGGATAATTAATAAAATTAACTATATGCTAATGTCCAAAAGTTTCCTTGCATCTTTGTCTGTTCAGTCTTTGCATAAGCAAAGGATGTCTTATCTCAAAAATTTTCAGTCTTTAATTTTTATTTTTATTTTATATTTGTCTGTTGTCTCTTTAATAATTTTTTTTCTCGATTTTACTAGACTAGAAGATCTGATGTTTTGGTACGATGTGAACTGGCACAATTGCTAAAGTGGCAGCTAAATTGTTTGATTGATATCCATATACAAACTCTAGAGTTGGTGAAGTGGGAAGGAAAAAACTTAGAAGCAAAGTATTTTTTTGGCTTATGCTATTCTGGGCAAAGAATACGCAAATAAAGACAGTTCTGCCGTGTAATTTTAGACCGAAGAGTAGAGTACTGATCCAAAGGTTATACTGGCAAAGGAGAGAGAGAGAGAGAGAGAGAGAGAGAGAGAGAGAGCAGAGATGCGAAAGAAGAACAGTGAGCAAGTTTTTTAGTCATGTGCAAAGCCCCTCTTTCCAGGCCCCTCACCTCCACTGCAGCTAAATGTCCCGAAAGGTCTCCTCTTTATTTCCTGATTCAAAACCACATAATGTTGCCACAGTAAAAACCAAGCAATGAAGCTTTAGAGCCATGACATCCTGCTCTGATCCACCTCTATTTTCTTTTCTCTATCCCTTGCTACTATAAAACCCCTTCAGCTGCCCTCCCTCCATCACCTTGCACCATTCCATACTGCCACTGCTCTCTACTACTGACTGGGTTGGTATTATTATTATTATTCCCGTTGCTACGACTGCTGTTGATTCTATGGAAGATAACAGAGAGCAATGGCGGGCGGAGGCGCCAGCACACGGCCTCAGGCCACCGGACGTACCCAAGGACCCCATGGAGTTCCTGTCGCGGTCCTGGAGCGCCTCCGCGCTCGAGGTGTCCAAGGCCCTAGCGCCTCCGCCACCGCCACCGCCACCGCCGCTCCCTGCCCCGACAGGGGCGATTCCGGAGGAGGAGCTCGAAGAGGTGGTGGCGGTCGCCGGAAATCCCTTCTCCTTCGCGTCGTCTGCCACCTCGCAGATGGTGATGGAGCGGATAATGTCACAGTCGGTGGGTTTTGGTGCTTACAGAACAGAAACATCCAATTTTCTCCTACTCCTACCACTACGACTACTACTACTACTACTACTACTACTACTCTGTTCCTGTTTCTCTTATGTTAGAATCATTCATGTTTTCTTCTTTGTTCTAACTTCGATTCTTGAGCTTCTATTAGCTTCTCGGAATGATTGAGACAACCCAGTGCTCTTTCTACACTAAAAAGAGCCAGCCTTCTTTGTTTGCAGCACAACTTTTTTAGCTTCTTCTTCTTCTTCTTCTTCTTCTTCTTCATGTTTTGTGATGCGAACGGTCAAAAACTATTCTGTTTGGACAAATTCCATGATGCAAGTCTTCTTCTCTTTGTAATCATTGGTAGGACTGGAAGGTGACAAAATGCAAGCAAAGATTACACTTTTTGCATAAATTTTTGGTCCCCTGTTCTTACTCTTCTCTACTTGCGCGATGGCAGGAAGTGTCTCCTCTGACATCTGGCCGGCCTTCCCACAGCAGCGGCCCTCTGAACGGCGGTGGATCGTTCTCCGATAGCCCTCCGGTCTCCCCTTGCGAGATGGATGACGTTAAGGTCCCTTCTTCTTTCCTGCTTCACCATCTGTTTCGTCTTCTCTTCCTCTATGGCCAAAAAGCACAAACATACTGGTTTTACTTGACATCCACAAGAGGATGGTAGAACTGAAAGTTCATAAGCACTTCCAATCTTTGGTCTGCAAGAAGAAAATAAAACTGTTTTTTAGGTTTAAATCTCTTTGTTTTCTCGGTTTATATGCTCTGCCGGACATCCAGCTCCTCTAGACGAGGTAGTAATCCACAGTGTTGAGAGTCGTACGAGGAAGGATGGTGTAAAATTGTAAGAGAGCGTATAAGTGTCTCACTTCAAGTTTAGTAACTCTTCGATATGCAAACTCAGAAACTGGGTGGGAGTAATTTACAGAAATCGAAGAATCAAATGGCTTCTTAGGAAGATGGATCAGCGAAGACAAAGCTACCAAGTTACCAAATTTTTTAGTGTGGGAACGGGGTTATAGGAGACAGAGGAAGATGCCTTCCCCATCTTCCAATGGAACACCTGACTGATGACACATATTCATTACCAGGCGAGTGATTTAATGACCGTCGTTTTCAATGGTTTCCGAGCTTTTGCTTCATTTATTTTTGCCATTTTTAGCGCCTCTTGGATCCTGGATGGCAAGAACTCATCAGCTTCACTGCTTCTGTGGCTTTAGTCTTGTAATTCTGGGCGAGCGAAGACACTGACGTTTTGATTCATTTAACATCCTAACTTCTGTATCAAGCCGATGTTTACATTGGCAAAGTCAAAGATCTTGTGAGGCTAATAAAGAGCAAGAGATTGGTGTTTAGGCTTGGAAGTGAAGCTTTAGTTTAGGTGGGTGCTGGTGAATAAAATAAGGTCCGTTCCTTTTGTCTTGTTGCTCTCTGAGCAAAGCCTGCGTTGGACTACGGGATTTGTTCTGCTTGAGGTCAAAGCAGTCCTGTTACCTCAGCGCCTGCCTGGGTAAAGAAACAACCTTTGTCAGTGAAAGCAAACAGCACCTCAGTGCTTGTCTCCTCATCTTTTCCTTGGGTGTGTTGTTTGATTTCCTTCGTTGTGGACGCAACAGAAAGGATAATATTGTCACTCTACGCAGCATGAGGACTCGGTAGCCACTCCTCTTCATGATTCTGTCTACTACTCGATGCACTGGGAAGCTCCTGAACACTGGATTAAGGCTCCTTTGTCCCTCATACCCTAAAGTTAGATGCTAATAGATCTCTCATAGTGATGACTCGAAGAGAAAAGATCGAACTTTGACCATTAGGTGTTTGGTGGTATGTAATGAATGCAGTACTGCCGGGCCACAAACACGCCCAAGCCCCAGCACTGCAGAGGGACCAGCAAGACTGTCGGAAGGTGGCTCAAGGACAGAAGGGAGAGAAAGAAAGAGGCGACCAGGGCCCAGAATGCACAGCTCCATGCCGCAGTCTCGGTGGCCGGAGTGGCTGCAGCGGTCGCAGCCGTCGCAGCCGCCACCGCTGCCGCTTCAGGCTCCGGCAAAGATGACCGCGCGGCCCGGGTCGACATGGTGGTCGCGTCCGCTGCCACCCTCGTGGCCGCACAGTGCGTCGAGGCGGCCGAGTCCATGGGGGCTGAGCGCGAGCACCTGGCCTCCGTCGTCGAATCTGCCGTCAGTGTCAGGACTCCCGGAGATATCGTCACTCTTACAGCTGCTGCTGCAACTGGTAATCACAATTCCCTTTCATTTTTTTCTTGGTTTTGCATGTTTAACTGGTAAGATCATGAGAACTCATGGATTGGCAGCACTACGAGGGGCGGCAACGCTGAAGGCAAGGGCGCTCAAGGACGTGTGGAACATCGCCGCGGTCATACCTGTGGAGAAGGGAGCAATGGGGAATCACAAGAATCACCACCGCAGCAAACAACACAAGGAATTAGACAGCAAAGGTAGCAGCTTCGGCGACGAATTCGCTCCCGAGGAAGACAACTTCTTGGGCCTCTGCAGTCAAGAATTCCTTGCCAAGGGGACTGAGCTCCTCAAACGCACCCGTAAAGGTATTGGACTCTAAACTTATGTAGTTCCTATCATGGGATTCCTTCTGTTAATTGATCTTGTTTCAGGTGCGCTTCACTGGAAGATAGTCTCGGTCTACATAAATCGCATGGGTCAGGTGAGTTGTCTTCTTCTTGGTATTTTTTGATCGGGTAAAGTTGTTCCTTGGTTTTGAGATGGTGTTCTCTCCGTAGGTGATGCTCAAGATGAAGAGCCGGCATGTTGGTGGGACTATTACCAAGAAGAAAAAGAGTGAGCGGCCCACACGAACGCCTCCCTCCTTAATCTCTTCCTGTGAGCCTAACTTGGCGTGTGGGAAACACTAAACTGCAGGTGTAGTCATTGAAGTGTGCAAGGAACTCCAGGCATGGCCGGGGCGGCACCTGGTGGAAGGCGGCGAGCGGCGGCGCTACTTCGGCCTGAGGACGGCGGAGCATCGCGTAATCGAGTTCGAGTGCCGGGGCCAGAGGGAGTACGAGATGTGGACTCAGGGAGTGGCGCGCCTGCTCAACGTTGTCAAAGAGAGGAAGCACCACAGCTGACTGCGGGCAGGAGCTGCCGGCACTGCATGCCCAGCTTGTGGCTGGGGATCCCAGGGAAGACTGCTTACTGCATGAGCCACCTGAATCTGAGAGCTGGGCGACAGCATCTGCAATCAAGAAATAAATGATAATGTATGTGAAGCTAGTCCGTGTAAAAAGGGGACGGGAGGATAATTAGATCAATCAAAATGGCACTTTTCTACCTATTTCAAGATCAAAATCAGCTAAAACAATGACAATAACGAGAACACGCTTTTTGTGTCGTTAGATGTTTGAGATTATTACAGAAGAAATTTGGACGCATTAATTTGAGTTGCTTTCATCCTCGAGAGAGACAAAGGATGATCATTCTTCTCATCAATTTTTTTCATCTAAGTAGTATTAGTGCTGTTATCGAACTAAAGCGGCCACCGGGCCACCGGTCGACGTGACGTTGGCCTAGTTCGATCGTCGATATTTCAGAACGTGTCCCGGCTCGGTTTGCAATTGACGTGACTCCTAAGGGTGCTCAGCTCTTGCAAGAAGGCTTGGGTCGGGTTCGGTCCCGACTTGATCCCTCCGATAATCAAGTCAGTGTGGATGTTTTTTTCTTCTCTCCCTTTCCTGAAGCCAGGGAGGGGGCTTTATGTTCATACCCAAGGTCGGTTGCATGCACTTAGCCGGCGGCGGCCTGTCCCTCGGGTGGTGAGCGCGTACCTTAGTCCGAGTGGCTCGTACGAGGCTGTATCATGCAGAACGGCGTTGTGTGGCACCGTTCTGGGCTTTCGAGGATGAGTTGCTTTGTTCGGTGCCATCCCAGACTTTTGGGGACGGGTTGCCTCGCGTGGCTCTAGGTGGCGTGGAGTAATTGTCGCCTCCGACCCGAGATGGCAGGTCGGATGTGGCATCCTGCATCGGGCTATGGGTCATGCTTCCGTGCTGACGTGTTTGTTGACTGTCTCCATGTGGTGGTGCTGAAGTATCCCCTATCACTTCTTCCCCCCAATGAGACATGCTTCGGGGTCCTCAGAGAGGGGCTTGGGGCATGTTTGGTCCTGCCTTGTCTGTTGTGCCTGTTAGGATCGGACATTCACTAAGACGTGTGGGGGGGGGGGTGAATTAGTGCAGCGGATTAAAACGTAAGTTTGAAACCGATTTCGGTAAAATGGTTAGTTCACATAAAAATTTGGATCCGACGAAAGATGATTTGGTTGAAGTTGCTTGAGTAAAGGTAAAGAAAAACTAAATAGTTTGTAGCCAAGTAAAAAGATGAAACAGAAATTTAAACACTCACACATTCAAGAACGCCACGATGTATAGTGATTCGGTCAAAGTGACCTACATCCACTTCTAAAGACTTCTCCGATGAGGCTCCCAACTTCCATTAGCAAATCCTTTTGAAGGGGAAGGACCAAACACCCCTCTTACAACCCTTTTACAAGAAGTTCACACTCTTAGAGATTTTCTAAAGAGAAAGAAGGAGGTGAACACAAGCTATTGAAAACAAGACTTTTGCAAGACTTTAGCTCAATTTCTTACTCTCAAAAGGGTGCACTTTCAACTAAGAAAAGGGGTGTATTTATAGATCCAAAGTGGATTCAAATTTGAGCTCCAAATTTGAATTCAATTTGGGTTTCCCGGTGCTAGTGGTGCCACTACCTGTCAGAGGCGGTGCCACCGCTTATTAGTTGTCAGACTGACAGTGCACAGGCGGTACCACCGCCCAAGGCAGGCGGTACTACCGCCGTTGCACATAGGCACTGGGCGGTACTACCGCCCCAGGCTGGGCAGTACCACCGCCCAGCACTCGGTTGCCAGGCGGTTCCACCACTTGGCCCATTCAGCAAAGCTGAATGGGCCTTGTTTTAGGCCCAAATTAACCCAGTAAGAGCCCGGTTGGCTCCTACTAGGTTTGAGCAGGATTAATTCGAAATCCTTGCCCTAATTATGTGCCAACTATGAAATTGAAACATAATTAATAGTGATTTGAACCGACATTCTTCAAGTTTTATTCCGACGAGCTTTATGATGAGATTCCGGCGGTCTTCCGATACTTCCCTCAGATTTCTTTCGACGGATTCCCAGCATGCTCCTGGATTGTATGGCGAGTTCAACAAGTCTTCGGCAAGCTTCCAAACCTTCTCGGCAAACTCCATGAACCTTCAACGATCTTTGTGGCGAACTTCCGAAAACTTCGGTAAGTCCCTAATTCAATCTCGGTTGGTTCCGACAACACTTCCGATGATCCTTCGGTCTTCCGATAAACTCTTGAACACCGACGGACTTGACCTCGGTAAATCGCTTTATGTTTCTATCCCATTTTAGTTAATCCTGCACACTTATCATGACAATATAGATTAGAACAAATATTTCACCAATTGATTTTATCATCAAAATCTGAGATTCAACAATCTCCCCATTTTTTATGATGACAATCAATTGATGATGGAGTTACTCTTAACTTCCCCTATTTATATGCCATATGATGAGAAGGTAAAAGCACTTGAATTCAATCTTTTGAATTCAAGCCAAATCCGATAGATTTCATTTAACATAAAGCTTAATAAACAAGCTTAAGCATAAATATGAAAACTTTGTATTTTAAACAATATCAAGGTATTACACCTATAATGACAAGAAACATTAATTCAAACATGACAAGGATCAAGTAATATCCAAAAGAGTGTTCAATATCAAATGAAGAAATCGCTTATCAAGAAGATTTACATTTTGAGCATTTGTGATGCGATATGATTGATTTCACTTTAAGCATTTACTCCATCATAGCAACAATTACTCCATCATAGCAATTTACATTTTTCTCCCCCTTTGTCATCAAAAAAATAATGGAGGTGGAGAAATAATTCATTACTTCGAAGAAAAAATCCTCATTTATCAAGACATGAGAGGGAGATTACAAAATTCGATCAATTATTGAGCCATAGAGGGAGCATGAAATCATTTGAGGAAGATATCAAGTCATAAAGTAATATGAAAGTGTCATCCAAAAATTACGATCGAAACGAAAAAAATTCATTCAAAAGCCGAGTAGATGAAATGAAAGTAACATCATACAACATCATCCATAGTAGTCATAAGCATAACAGGACAAGTGTTTAAAAAAACAATAGCTATTCCGGAGGGGGAACTCTAAAATGCCTATACAAGTGATCTATTTTGCGATTCATCTGTTGCACTTCCTTCAAAATTTCAGCTTACTGCATGTTGATTTGAGTTTGTTGTGATATAATTTGATTTAAAGCAAGCATGATCGGATCTTCAGTAGATAGAGCAGGAGCTGGCTCAGATGGTGTTGGATCAACGGGACTAGGCGGAGGTGATTCACTTCCCCTAAAAATCGGTGTTTCAGGTCGTTCTACTGGTGGAGGTACTAGATCAATCCTTCTAGGTTGCCTAATCCATAGGCCATCTCTAAAGGTGCCTCTAAGTCACTTTAGGAGACTTCTGTTTATTGTGTTATATCTATCAACCTGCACTATTTTCTCATCGGGTGACACACGAATGTCATGGGCAAAAATTATTCTGGTGATCAACCCGTCATATGACAACATTAAGTCTCTAGAGAAAATTTTTATCATGTGTTGTCTAATCAAATAACCAAAGCAGTTGTTTTGTCTAGTCATGATCCAATACATCGTACTTAGTTCTAATATACTAATCTCATCAAGGTGAAATTGTTTCGGAAGTAGAATGCTTATAATGATGTGATGAAGTAATTTCGAATTGAAAGGTAATAAGTGCTTGTAGCTTTTAGGAATGATGCCTAGGTTAGGATTAGCAAAGATCGTCTCTAAGGCTTCGGAGTGGGTTGCTCCGATTGCATCCATGTCCCATTGGCCTTTAAAATAACATCTTGTATTCTTTTCTTCAATTCCAAGTAGCTCACATATGGTACGATTAGAAATCTGAATTGTGGTTCCCAAAATATAGGTAGTCAAAATATCATCTTCAATACTCATGTTAGCATAAAATAGCTTAACCAACTTAGGATAGATTAGTTCATTAATTTACAAGATAGGTAAAATATTTAGATCGACAAACCATCTAATGGGTTCTAGGTTTCCTAGTTCACCTAGATCAACATGTTTTCCCTTATTCTTTGAAATAACATCATCTATTCTTTTCTTCAATTCCAAGTAGCTCACATATGGTACGATCAGAAATCTGAATTATGGTTCCCAAAATATAGGTAGTCAAAACATCATCTTCAATACTCATGTTAGCATAAAATAGCTTAACCAACCTAGGGTAGATTGGTTCATTAATTTACAAGATAGGTAAAACATTTAGATCGACAAACCATCTAATGGGTTCTAGGTTTCCTAGTTCACTTAGATCAACATGTTTTCCCCTTATGTATGACTTTAGAATCAAAATTTGAGTACCTTAAAGCTACCTCATTAGATCTAAAAAGGATTGGGTCAAATGAATCTCCTTCCAACCTTTTCCCTTTGCCTCTTGATGATTTCTTAGGAGCCATATCTATTCATGATGAAGGAACAAAAGGAAACAATAAGGCAAAGACAAGTAAATGTAAAGAGAAGAGAAAATTTTAGATTTTAACTTCTATGAGTTTCCTGGGGAGGTAAGGAGCTTGAATCAAGAGAAAGCCTTTGTTAGCCCTTTTGGAGGAAGAAGAAACGGAGAGGAGAGACTTGGAGGGGTTGGAAGAGGAAGAGGGGCTGAGAAAAAGAGGTTGGGGTCGGTTCTACCGCCGACGCTAACACCCCCTTAAGTATGGGGGTATTTGGGCGGTACTACCGCCAATCAAGTGGTGCTACCGCCTGGGAGCTGAGTACCCAAGTGGTACTACCGTTGGTTCTGGCGGTGCTATCGTTGGCGCCAAATTTTTTTTAAAAAAATTGTTTTCATGTGTTGAAATGAGATGAGATGTAATCATAGATCACTCTTTGAGATATAGAATTAAAATGAGGGAGACAAATCCGCAAGAGCCAAAATTTTGTAAAATCCACGAAAGCCGAAAGAAAATAGATATAATGCTGCTCATTCATAAGGACAATTTAACATACCTAATTCCCTCCTAATGAAGTCAAATTGTTCTTCATTTAAGGGTTTCATAAAAATGTCCGCTAATTGATGTTTTGTATCAATAAATTCAATAGTGACATCGTTACTGTTAACATAATCTCGTATAAAGTGATGTCTTATGTCAATATGCTTAGTTCTAGAGTATTAAATATGATTTTTAGTTAGACAAATAGCATTTGTATTATCACATTTTATGGGAATGTTATTTAAATGAATTCCATAATCTTCTAGTATATTTTTCATCCAAATGACTTGTGCACAACATGCACTTGCGACTATGTATTCGGCTTCCACCGTAGATAGTGCAACCGAATTTTGTTTCTTAGAAGTCCAAGAAACAAGTGCATGTCCTAAAAATTGGCATATTCTAGATGTGCTCTTTCTATCTATTCTACATCCACCAAAATCTGCATCTACATAGGCTTTTAAATCAAAGTTATCAAATTTTGGATACCATAATCCTAGATTAGGAGTACCTTTAAGATTTCTAAGAATTCTTTTAACGACTTTAAGGTGAGACAACTTAGGATTAGCTTGAAATCTCGTACAGTGTCCTACGCTAAACATGATATCTGGTCTAGTTACGATAAGATAGAGCAAGCTACCTATCATCCCCCTATATGTCTTTTAATCAAAATTTTCTCTACTTTCATCCAAGTCTAACTTGGTAGAAATACTCATTAGAGTGTTAATGGCTTTTGAACCAGCCATATTAAATTATTTTAACAATTCTAATGTATATTTGGATTGATTAAGGAATATGTCATTACTAAGTTGTTTAATTTGTAATCTAAGAAAGAAAGTTAATTCTCCTATTGGACTCATCTCAAATTCATCACTCATACACTTGGCAAAAGATTCACATAGTGATTCATCCGAAGAACAAAAAATAATGTCATCAACATAAATTTGAACAATAAGAAAATTATTTTCAAAATGTTTGATAAACAATGTAGTATCAACCTTATCTTTTGTAAAGTTATTTGAAATAAGAAAGGAGCTAAGCCTTTCATACCAAGCTCTAGGAGCTTGTTTTAGTCCATAGAGAGCCTTAGTTAATTTAAACACATGATTAGGAAGAAGAGAATTTTCGAATCCGGGTGATTGTTCAACATATACTTCTTCGGAAATAAAGCCATTTAAAAAAATACTTTTGATATCCATTTGAAATAGTTTAAAATCATTACTACTAGCATAGGCAAGGAGCATCCTGATGGCTTCTAATCTTGTCACAGGAGCGAAGGTCTCTTCATAATCAATACCTTCTTCTTGGTTGAAACCTTTGGTCACTAATCTAGCCTTATTTCTAACCACAATACCGTATTCATCTTGCTTGTTTCTAAAGACCCATTTAGTACCAATAATCAAATGGTCATTAGGTCTAGGAACAAGCTTCCATACTTCATTCCTCTCAAATTGATTTAACTCTTTTTGCATTGCGATGACCCAAGAATCATCTTTCAAGGCATCATCAATGCATTTTGGTTCAACTTGAGAAAGAAAAGCGGCAGAGGCACAAAAATTCTTAAATAAAGAACGAGTTTAAACCCCTTTAGATGTATCTCCTATAATTAACTCCTTGGGATGGGTATCTACATACTTCCATTCCCTAGGTAAGGAAATTTGGGAAGAAGATGTATCCAAGTTGTCATTTTAAGGAGAGGGTTCATTCAAATTCAAATCATTAAAACCAAGATCATCATCAAAATCTTTTTTCTTAGATTCAAAAAATTAATTAAAAACCACATAAACAGATTCTTCTATAACTAAAGTTCTTTTGTTGAAAACCTGAAAAGCTTTAGAAATAGAAGAGTAATTAAGAAAGATGCCCTTATCGAATTTAGCATCGAATTTTCCTAAGGCATCCTTTTCATTTAAAATAAAGCATTTGCAACCGAAAACTTTAAAGTAAGAGACATTGGGTTTTTTATTATTCCATAATTCATATGGAGTCTTAGATAGGGATAGTCTTACTAGAACTCTATTCATAACATAGCAAGCCGTGTTCACGGCTTTGGCCCAAAAATATTTTGGTAAATTATATTCATTTAACATGGTTCTAGCCATTTCTTGTAAATTTCTATTTTTTCTTTCCACTACTCCATTTTGTTGAGGATTCCTTGGAATAGAGAAATTATGGTTATATCCGTTGATTTCACAAAAATTTTGAAAGTCATGGTTTTGATATTCACCACCGTGATCGCTCCGAATTGATGAAATCATGAAACCTTTTTCATTTTGAGTAAGTTTACAAAATTTTGAGAAACATTTGAAAAAATCAATTTTGTGAGTCAAGAAATAGGTCCAAGTATATCTACTATAGTCATCCATAATTACGAAGGTGTATTTGCTACCTCCTAAGCTTGTTATGTCAATTGGTCCAAATGAGTCCAAATGGATCAATTACACTGGTCTAGTAGTGCTAATTTGATTTTTTTGGTTTGAAGCTAGTTTTTATTTATTTTCCTAGTTGACACGCATCACATACTTTGTCCTTGACAAACTTAATATTGGGAATTCCTCATACTAACTCTCTAGATGAAATCTTAGATATCAGTTTCATGCTTGCATGGCCTAATCTTCTATGCCAAAGCCAAGCATCATCATTCAAAACCGAAAAACACATTTCATTACTTAATTCATCAATATTTATGGTGTAGACATTATTTTATTTTAGAGCAATCATGGATTTGTCATTGTTTGGTTTTTCAATGATGCAAACATTAGATTCAAATTTAACAACATAACCTTTATCGCATAATTGACTAATGCTTAAAAGATTATATTTTAAACCATCAACTAGCAACACATCATCAATTGAAAAACTTGATTTGTTACCTATGGTTCCCTTGCTAATGATTTTACCCTTGTTGCTATCTCCGAAGGTGACATACCCTTCTTCTTTGCTAGTGAGCATAAAGAAATGAGATGGATCTCCGGTCATGTGCCTTGAGCATCCACTATCAAGATACAATCTCTTGCTCCTAGCTTGTGAGTTTGTCTACAAAAGAGGATGGTTTTTAGGTACCCATTTGATTTTGGGTGCCCCACAAATTAATCTACTTATTTTGTAATTCAATATTGAGTTGCTTATGGTTCCTTTAGGAACCCATATTAGTTTTTGTGGATTAATTTTTTTGAATGGACATTTATAAACAACATGTCCAGTTTTACCATAAAAATTATATTTCAAATGAGGTGATACATGCAATGTAGGTCCTTTAATAAAGGTGGTGGGATTTCGGTGAGATCCACTCACAAATCCAACTCCACTTTTGTTTCCGACATGACCCTCGTTAGCAAGGATCATATCCAAGCCCTTGCTACCGACCTTAAACTTGCTTAGGGTCTCTTTAAGTAGCAAGTTCTCCTTTTTTATTGCTTCTAAGTGTTCACACTTAGAGCATAGGGGAGGAGGAGTTTGGAGACTATCGAACTTATTTTGTAATAAAGCATGCTCTTTCTTTAGCAAATTGAACTTCTTACTAATAGTTGTACATTCATCAAATAACTCATGAAAGAGATAGAAAGCTCATCGAAAGATAATTCTTCACTAAATAACTCACTAACCTCTTCTCCTAGGGCCATCAGCGCGAAGTTAGCATTCTCTTTATTGCTTGCTTCTTCAACCTCGGAGTCACTTGAATCATCCCATGTAGCCTTCAATGCTTTTTTCTTCTTGGGTTGCTTCTTTTTGGCTTGGGGGCATTCATATTTGAAGTGCCCCGGCTTCTTGCACTCGTAGCAAATAATTTGGTCCTTTTTATGTTCAAGTTTATTTTTTTGTGTTATTTTTAAATTTGTTCTTTCTTATGAACTTTTTGAATTTTCGAGTTAAAAGTGCAATGTCATTGTCACTGTCCTCATCACTTAATGTTCCTTTCAAGTGGTCTTCTTGTGTTCTTAGTATCATATCATTCCTGTTCTTTGGAAGGGGGTTCTCGAGCTCTTCATAAGCATGACATGTCATTTCGTAGGTCATTAAAGACCCAATAAGTTCTTCAAGAGGAAAAGTCTTAAAGTCCTTGGCCTCTTGAATGGCCGTAACTTTTGGATCCCAACTCTTTGGAAGGGATCTTAAAATTTTAGTTACAAGTTCAAAGTTAGAAAAACCTTTACCAAGTGCCCTAAGTCCATTGATGACATCCGTAAAGCGGGTGTTCATGTCTCCAATGGACTCACTTGGTTTCATTCTGAAAAGTTTGTAAGAATGCATAAGAATATTGATTTTGGACTCTTTCACTCGACTAGTGCCTTCATGAGTGATCTCAAGATACGCCAAATATCAAAGGCCGATTTACAAATTGATACGCGATTAAATTCGTTTTTGTCTAGTGTACAAAATAAGGCATTCATAGCCTTTGCGTTTAAAGCAAAAACCTTCTTCTCCGATTCATTCCGATCACTTATCGAAAGACCATTCTCAATGATATTCCAAAGCTCAAAATCCATAGAAATAAGAAAGATCCTCATATGGGTCTTCCAATACGTATAATCCGACCCATTAAACATAGGTGGATGTGTAATGGAATGACCTTCTTGCATACCAGAATAGGCCATCTCTCTTGGGTTTTAGACCAAATATGAGAGTGAACCCACTCTGATACCAATTGTTAGGATCGAACAATCATTAAGAGGGGGGGGGGGGGAATTAGTGCAGCGGATTAAAACGTAAGTTTGAAATCGATTTCAGTAAAATGGTTAGTTCGTATGAAAACTTCGATCTGACGAAAGATGACTTGGTTGAAGTTGCTTCAGTAAAAGTAAAGAAAAACTGAATGGTTTGCAACCAAGTAAAAAGATGAAACAGAAATTTAAACACTCATACATTCAAGAACGCCATGATGTATAGTGGTTCG
This sequence comes from Musa beccarii, assembly GCA_024322285.1. Taxonomy (NCBI): domain Eukaryota; kingdom Viridiplantae; phylum Streptophyta; class Magnoliopsida; order Zingiberales; family Musaceae; genus Musa; species Musa beccarii. The sequence goes on from CM044395.1 coordinate 77,590,903, forward strand.
GTCAAAGTGACCTACATCCACTTCCGAAGCCTTCTCCGATGAGGCTCCCAACTTTCACTAGCAAATCCTTTTGAAGGGGAAGGACCAAACACCCCCTCTTACAACCCTTTTACAAGAAGTTCACGCTCTTACAGATTTTCCAAAGAGAAAGAAGGAGATGAACACAAGCTATTGAAAACAAGACTTTTGCAAGACTTTAGCTCAATTTCTAACTCTCAAAAGGGTGCACTTTCAGTTGAGAAAAGGAGGGTATTTATAGATCCAAAGTGGATTCAAATTTGAGCTCTAAATTTGAATTCAGTTTGGTTTCTGTCTTGGCAGCGGTGCCACACTTTGTAGGCGGTGCCACCCCACTGTCGAGGCGTGCACTTTGTCGAGGTGGTGCCACCACCTGTTAGTCATCAGACTGATAGTGCACAGGCGGTAGCACCGCCTGCCCACAGGCGGTACCACCGCCCAAGGCAAGCGGTGCTACCGCCGTTGCACACAGGCATTGGGCAGTACTACCGCCCGAGGCTGGGAGGTACCACCGCCCAGCACTTGGCTGCCAGGCGGTTCCACTTGCTGAATAGGCCCTGTTTTAGGCCCAAATTAACCCAGTAAGAGCCCGGTTGGCCCTTACTAGGTTTGAGCAGGATTAATTCAAATTCTTTGCCCTAATTACATGCCAACTACGAAATTGAAATATAATTAACAGTGATTTGAACTGACATTCTTCAAGTTTTATTCCGACGAGCTTTACGATGAAATTCCGGCGGTCTTTCGATACTTTCCTCGAATTTCTTCCGGTGGATTCCCAGCATGCTCCTGGATTGAATGGCGAGCTCAACAAGTCTTCGGCAAGCTTCTGAACCTTCTCGGCAAACTCCGTGAACCTTCGACGATCTTTGCGGCGAACTTCCGAAAACTTTGGTAAGTCCTTAATTCGATCTCGGTTGGTTCCGGTAACACTTCTGACGATTCTTCGATCTTCCGATGAACTCTTGAACACCCGACAGACTTGACCTCGGTAAATCGCTTTATGTTTCTATCCCATCGTAGTTAATCCTACACACTTATCTTGATAATATAGATCAGAACAAATATTTCACTAATTGATTTTATCATCAAAATCCGAGATTCAACAGTGCCATCCATTGTGCGGGAGTTGATGAGCCACTTCGTGGTGCTGTTGCTCCTATGACGGGGGCCTAGTTGCGACAATGTGCCGAGGGGCCGCTCAGTTGATCGGACTAGCATGCCAAGCTGGTCATCTTGGTCATATAATGGTCTAGTGTGCTTAACTGGTGAACTCACGCTATGCTGGACTAGTGCTTGAGTCGGTAAACTCAGGCAAAGATTGGACCTGTGCTCGAGCTGATGAATTTGGACAAAGATTGGACTGGTGCTTGAGTTGGTGAACTTAGGCAAAGATTGGACTGGTGCCCAAGCTGGAGAACTCGGGCATGAACTAGATTGGTACCCGAGCTGGTGAACTCGGGCAAAGACTAGGCAGGTGCTCGAGCTAGTGAACTCGGGCACAAACTGGACTGGTGCTCGAGTTAGTGGACTCGGGCAAAGGCTGGGCTAGTGCCCGAGCTAGTAAACTTAGGCACAAACTAGACTCGTACTTGAGCTAGTGGACTCGGGCACACTGGACTAATGCTTGAGCTAGTGAACTTGAGCAAAGATTGGACTAGTGCCCGAGCTGGTGAACTCGGGCATGAACTGGACTGGTGCCCGAGTTGGTAAACTCGAGCAAAGACTGGGTTGGTTCCCGAGCTGGTGAACTCAGGCACAAACTAGACTGATGCCCGAGCTGGTGGACTCGAGCAAAGATTAGACTGGTGCTTGAGCTAGTGAACTCAGGCATGAATTAGACTGATGCCCGAGCTAGTGAACTCGGGCAAAGATTGGGCTGGTGCCCGAGTTGGTGAACTCAGGCACAAACTGGACTAGTGCCCAAGCTGGTGGACTCGGGCAAAGATTGGACTGGTGCTCGAGTTGGTGAACTCGGGCACGAACTGGACTGGTGCCTGAGCAGGTGGACTCGGGCAAAGATTGGATTGGTGCCCGAGCTGGTGAACTCGGGCACGGACTGGACTGATGCCTGAGTTGGTGAACTCGGGTAGAGATTGGATTGGTATCCAAGCTGGTGGACTCAGGCACAAACTGGACTGGTGCTCAAGCTAGTGAACTCTGGAAAAGACTGGGTTGGTGCCTGAGCTGGTAAACTCAAGCATGAACTGGACTGGTGCCCAAGCTCATGGACTCGGGCAAAGATTGGACTAGTGCCCGAGCTGGTGAACTCGGGCACGGATTGGATTGGTGCCCGAGTTGGTAGACCTGGGCAAAGATTGGATTGGTGCCCGAGCTGGTGAACTTGGTGCTAGGAAATTAAGAGATTCGACATCTCATGCGCAGCAGAAAACAAAAACAAGATCGGATTTCCCATAGTTACGTATTTGGCAATCGTATGACGATTAGTGCGTAAAAATTATAAATCCGAAACATCCGCATATATCATGTTAGAAGCGTTACCTAGGGAGATCGTATATCCTCGAAAATTTCAGATTCGATGAAGAGGATGAAGGAGCACTAGCGTACTCCTCTCTAACGGTAATCCACATAGCGGACGCAGCAACGAAACTCCTCAGATCACCACGGGATCTCTCTCCACGTGCGCCACAAGACTGCCGGAGCCAAGGAGGAGGAGAGGAGAATGAGGAGAATAGGAGGATGACTACCAAGAGCTCTTAGCCTATGAACTAGGAGGTTCCTCCTATTTATAGAGGTGGAGGAAGCTTATCCTTAATAGATCATGTTCACACTGGATCTCTATCCAATTGGATCTCATTGGATCTTATCCACAGGATCGAATTTGATCTCATCCAATTAGATCTTATGCAATCATTTAATTGGATCTTATCCAATTACCCAATTGGATCTTATCCACAGGATCCAAACTAGGGGCTTCGCAGATATCTCATATCCGCACCTCTACTCATCGCAACATATATTGAATCTCGGATTTTGATGATGAAACTAATTGATTGTGTTTTATTGTCTAACTGCATTTTGAGTGACGCAGGTCTACTATCGATTAGGATTAGACAGTTGATGCTGGAGGAATTGATGTTGTGCCTGGTGATCATGTCAGGATATTAGATGTCGAGCCAGAGGTTCGGTCTACAATCGACAGAAGGCTTTGTACGTTGGGCATCGGGCCAAGAAGAGCATGCTGCACCAAGGATATCGGGGTTGCGGAGGTCAACCGTCGATTGGGTAACAAAATGCAAGAGAGGAAGATGCGTCAAAGAATCAGACGAAGCGCCGACCAATGACGTGCCAGGCAATAGAATGTCAATTCGCATTGTAATAATTGTCCAGATCGAAGTAGAGTTTTGGTTTGTGTATGCAGGATTAACTACGATAATGATGAAGATGTAAAGTGAAACAAAGTGCTGAAAGACAAGTGCGATGGATCATTGGGAGTTTGAGAGTCCGATGGAAGTCCGAAGATTCATTGGGAGTGCTGTCGGAATTGGCCGAGAACGAGTAGGGAGCTTGCCAAAGGGTTTTCGGAAGTTCACCGGAAGGTTCATCGAAAGTTTGTGGAGCTTGCCAAGAAAGATCGGAGTTTACCAAAGAAGCTCGTTGGAACTCGCCAAGATCATCATGAAGTCTAGGAGCTTGCCGGGAGTCCGCATAATGGTTTCTAAGAGTTCGTTGAAAGACCGTCGGAAGTTCGCCGGAAGAAGTCTTGACTATAAAATGCCACTTGAGTGATGACTCAAGTGATGAGGACAATAAAGAGGACATTGAACTTTTAATGAATCTTAATAAGTTCATTAAATAAAAATCTAAAACTAAAAAATGAACTTGAATTGAGAATGAAGCCAAAGATGAGGAAGGCACACAAGGACGAATCAAGAACTTTCAATGGTGAAATGGCGAATTGGGCTTTGATGGGCTTCGTCAACGAGGTAAGTAACTCACCCGAAATGCTTTCACCTTATTTTGAAATTACATGATCCTTTCATGAGTTGCTTGATATAGTTGGTAGGATTTTTTTATGCTTTTTCTTTCTAGTAATTTTTGAAAATTAAAAATATGAATGATGATTGTATGATTTATGATAATGTTTGTACACCTAAAAGGATTAACTCATGCATGTGTATCTTGATGTTTTATATTATCTCTAAACATGATACTTGACACTTTCATAAACATCTCTTGAATATACTCAACCTAAAATGAAACATGTAAAAAAAAAAGTATGATCATGATGAATTCATGTTGATCTTGTTTTCAAAACAAGATGCATTGTTTGTTATACAAAAAAATGCATCATCATGATAATGGCATGTTTCATGATAATGCTTCTACACTAAATGTGATTAAAGATAGTAGCAAGCATATTGATGATTTCGCTTTGATAGGACCCTAGCAGGGTTGGGTCCTACTCAACTATGTAGCATCTAATAAAAACCCTGTGAGGGTGTAATAAACCCCACCTAGCCGCCTCTATCCTATAAAGAAGAGAGGCTAAGATTTATATTTGGGTCTTTGAGCTTCTTAGCCGCCGCCCCCCTTGTTACTGCGCCGGCCCACTAAGGTTGAGGGAAAATTGGGTAGTTCACTTAGGAAGTAGCCCCTAGGGCTAGGGTTTGGAGCTCTATATAAGCTTGTAGCCTCCACCTCTTTGGAATAAGAAAGATCAATCTAGAATTGCAGCCACTAGGCTACTTGGAGGGTGGAACCCCTATAGCATTCCAAGGGTTGATCCCCCTCAAAGATCAATCTTCATAGAATTCCTCTAGGATTCTATCATATGGTATCAGAGCAGCGATCTTGTTGCTTTTGCTGTCATCCCTGCCACCCACCATCAGCTAAGAAATTCCCACAATTGCTCTTGACGTCATCATCTCTACCGTCATCTCCTAACGTAGATCAAATCAATCTACTGTCGCCACCTCCAATTGCATCAGAGATCTGGTATTTTTCTACCACCAATACCCTTTGCTACTGTAATTTTTCATCTAAAATACCAAAAAGAAGTTTTCTATCTATCCATTGCCTACGAATTCGTTACGTCGCAAAAGTTACCATCTTTGCGAACGAAGGATTGCTGCAGAAAATTTCATCCGCGTTTTGCTGCCTTTAACCGATCTAATTGTAATCTTTTTTAAACAAAATTTTTTGTGCACCTCATAGATCATCTTGGCTCCCATCCGTGATTGATCTATTGTGGAATTCATCAAAAAATAATAATTTCGTGTGTTGCTGCAATCTCTCGTCGCAAACTGTTGAAATTTTTTGACGAGAATTCTGCTATCGCAACTTGCACTGATTTCTTTACTGCTTTGCTGCCGAAATTTCTTGATCCAATTTGTTATCCTTCTTGCTATCTAACTAAGATTCTACCATCAAACCCCCTCCTCAAACCCTTGAGTTTTCGCTGGAAATTTCGTCAAGAAACCGCTATTTCTTCGACGACAATTCTGCTCTTACGAGACAGCGCATATAGGCAGCAATTTTCACTGATTTTTGTCAAATCTTTGCTACGATCTACCACAGATCTAAAACACTCTTCCCTAACTTTCATCCACTACCATCTCAGCCCAAAACTCCATCAAATCGTAGCCCCAATCAGCACCCAAAACAGCCATAAAACAAGCCTAAACTGCAGCCTACATCCACCAATCCATAAACCCTTTCGGCCACCACTTCCCTCAAACAATTCATGCCTTTAACCCGGCAACAAAAGAGAGATCTTAATATTACTGATCTGGAGGCATATACTATGGCATCCGAGGAGGCGATAAATGTTAAATTTGAAGCCTTCGAGACGTGAATGGAGGATAAGATTGGGGTTCTCTTTGTCGAACTCAGTTTGGGTCGATCACTGAGCCCAAAGAAATCTCATCAAGGAGAGAGCTCTGATCAAAGAGATGACTCCCAAGAGAAGAGAGGCTCTATGACCGATCCCTACTATCCATGCATGAGGGTGGACTTCCCTAGATGGGAAGAAGAAGACCCGATTAGTTGGATCTCGCGCGCGGAGCGATATTTTCGGTATCACAAAACCGCGGACACATCTATGGTGGAAATTATAGCTATACATCTTGAAGGGGATGCCATACAATGGTTTGATTGGTTTGAATACACTCATGGAGTCCTCTCATGGTGACAATTCAAAGAAGGACTACTGATCCGCTTCGTACCAATCGATTACGAGAACATCGACGGACAACTAGCAAAGATCCGACAAACCTCCACCATCCAGGAGTATCAAACTAGGTTTGAAAGGTTATCTAATCAAACTTGTGATTGGTCTGAAAAATAGTTATTGGGGACATTTATTGAGGGCTTGAAGTCAGAGATCCGGGGAGAAGTTAAAGCATGACAACCGTACACGCTTATGACAGCCATCTCTTTCGCACGACTTCAGGAGGAGCGATTGAACCACGAAGCCCGGAGGACTAGGGTTGTTCCCCAACCAGCAATATCGAATCCCTCAACCCCCCTACTATTAGTCGAGCTCCTGCACCAAAAAGGTTGACAAGAGAAGAGCTCTGAGACCGATCTACCAAGGGGTCATGTTGGCATTGTGACGAGCCGTGGAGCCGTGAGCATTGTTGCAAAAAGGGGAGACTTCTTGTGATTGAACCAGTGGAAGAAGAGATCAATGAGCAGCCAGAAGAGAGTTTTGAACATGAGGATGAAGATATGGAAGAAGAGCCACAATCGACCGACTTTACGGTATATGCGCTAGCCGGCTACTCAAATCCGTAAACGATGAAAGTTGGAGGCCTGCTCAAACAACAACCGATCACCGTTCTCATCGATACAGGTAGCACTAATAGCTTTTTAAATAGTAAGGTTGCTGCTCCGATGGCGCTCCACATCGAAGGTTGTAGCAAGTTCAACGTAAAGGTCACCGATGGTCGAATCCTAAAATGCGGCCAAAGATGCCCGCAGGTGAAACTATTACTGCAAGACCAAGAAATTGTTACCGACTTCTTCCTCCTACCAATTGATGATTATGAGGCTGTGCTGGGCATAGAATGGCTGACGACACTAGGTGATGTCTCTTGAAACTTTTCCAAATTGATTATGAAATTCTATTGCAAAGGAAAACAGGTCACCCTACGTGGGAAGCGCGGAAGCAACGTAACCATCGTTTCAACCCAACGAATGGAGAAAGTTTTACACAAGATAAATGATGGCTTTCTTATACATCTCCAGCATCAACCAGAGGGGGAGAAAACAGAAATTAAAGATCAAAATATCACCCAACTTCTTGTTGAATTTGACGATGTTTTTGTTGAACAGCGCGGTCTTCCTCCTACTCGGCAACATGACCACCGAATTCCAATCCTTCCGGGCAAACCACCAGCAAACACTCGACCTTACCACTATCCTCACCTCCAAAAAGATGAAATTGAGAAGATCGTGAAGGAAATGCTTGAAACAGGGGTGATTCGATCAAGCTGTAGCACCTACTCCACACCAGTGCTAGCGCTACCAGATTTTAATCGATCCTTCATCATTGAGGCCGATGCATTTAGAGTTGGAATTAGAGCCGTTCTCATGCAAGATGGTCAACCACTCACATACACAAGCAAGGCGTTGTCTCCCTCCCATCAAAAAATGTCTATCTATGATAAGGAGATGCTCGCCATTGTGCACACAGTAACAAAGTGGAGACCCTACCTGATTGGCCAACGATTTCAGATTAAAACTGACCATAGAAGCCTTAAGTACTTTTTGGAGCAGAAGATATCATCCCCAGAGCAACAAAAATGGGTAACCAAACTTCTCAGATTTGATTATGAAATTATTTACAAAAAGGGGAAAGAAAACGTTGTTGCAGATGCACTCTCACGGCTCCCTCAACAAGCTAAATTTTCGGTCATCTCTCTTCTTACCACCGGCTTCCTCGAGGGCATTAGGGTGGAATGGAAGAAGGATCTAGAAACCAGCAACATCATAAAAAAATTATAGGAGGATCCAAGCGCAATAGCTCACTATACTTGGGATTCGAGGGATCTACGCTATAAAGGTCGTATTGTGCTTATACCAAACTCCCCTTGCATCAAAGTCATTTTGCACGAAATGCACTCCACACCTTCAGCAAGGCACTCCGGATTTCTAAGAACCTACAAAAGAGTGAAGCAAAACTTTTATTAGAAAGGGATGAAAAAAATTATTTCTGAATACGTAGCACAATGTGATGTATGTCAACAGCGAAAAGGTGAAACAGTGGCGAGTCCAGGGAAACTACAACCACTACCTATACCTGACTCGGTGTGGACTGATATCTCCATGGACTTCATTGAAGGGCTGCCACCTTCCAAAGGTAAAAGTATAATCCTTGTGGTGGTTGATTGACTTACGAATATGCTCATTTTTATGCTGTGCGAAATCCCTACACTACTATTAGTATTGCTCAGATTTTTATAGAAAATATTATTAAATTGCATGGGATGCCAAAGTCCATTGTAATTGATTGTGACAGGGTCTTCACTAGTAAATTTTGGACTGAGTTATTTCAGTTGTAGGGCACCAAACTTAAGATGAGCACTGCATATCATCCACAAACTGACGGCCAAACAGAGGTGGTGAACAGGTGTTTAGAGACATACCTTCAGTGTTTTGCCAGTGATCGGCCAAAGGAGTGGACGAAATGGCTCCCTTGGGCCGAATGGTGGTACAATACTACATATAATTCATCTACAAAATGTATCCCATATGAAGCATTATATGGTCGGCCGGCTCGTGTGATTCTAAAGTATGTAATTGGCTCAGCTAAGGTAGATCAGGTCGACCAAGATTTAATTGACAGGGACAAACTCCTATAGCTACTAAAGGATAATCTCTCTACTGCTCAAGCTAGAATGAAGCCACAAGCTGACACACAAAGAAGCGAAAGAGAATTTTTTGTAGGAGATTGGGTTTATCTTCGCCTACAACCATACAAACAACTATCCATCAGCACACGAGCCTCCATGAAGCTATCTCCATGTTTTTATGGGCCCTATCAGATCATAGAGTGTATTGGAGTTGTGGCGTATAGACTTAAATTACCTGGAGATGCCAAAATTCACCCTGTCTTTCACGTGTCATGCTTGAAGCCCAAGTTGGGAGAACACGAGACACCCTAGATCCAACTACCCAACACCACTGATGATGGAAATATTTAAGCCCAACCACAAGCCATCCTCGACCGCAGAGTCGTGATGCATCGTCGACGTCCCTCTACTGAAGTACTAGTACATTGGACTAATTTACCACTTGAAGATGCCACATGGGAATCATATGAGGAGTTGAAGACTCGATTCCTTGAGTTCATGGAACCCTGATAGAACCCCAGAGGAATTCTATGGAGATTGATCTTTGAGGGAGATCAACCCTTGGAACGCTATAGGGGTTCCACTGGCTGCAATTCTAGATTGATCTTTCTTATTCCAAAGAGGTGGAGGCTACAAGCTTATATAGAGCTCCAAACCCTAGCCCTAGGGGCTGCTTCCTAAGTGAACTACCCAATTTGCCCTCAACCTTAGTGGGCCGGCCCAATAACAAGGAGGGCGGCGGCTAAGAAGTCCAAAGACTCAAATATAAACCCTAGCCTCTATTCTTTATAGGATAAAGACGGCTAGGTGGGGTTTATTACACTCTCACAGGGTTTTTATTAGATGCTACATAGTTGAGTAGGACCCAACCCTGCTAGGGTCCTATCAAGCCCGCCCTCTTCGAATCAGCCTTGTCCTCAAGGCAGGGGTTCCATGAACTCAGGGAACCGGGTCTTCAACTCCTCATATGATTCCCATGTGGCATCTTCGAGTGGTAAATTAGTCCAATGTACTAGTACTTCAGTAGAGGGACGTCGACGACGCATCACGACTCTACGGTCGAGGATGGCTTATGGTTGGGCTTGAATATTTCCATCATCAGTGGTGTTGGGCAGTTGGATCTGGGGTGTCTTGTGTTCTCCCAACTTGGGATTCAAGCATGACACATGGAAGACAGGATGAATTTTGGCATCATCAGGTAATTTAAGTCTATACGCCACAACTCCAATACACTCTATGATTTGATAGGGCCCATAAAAACGTGGAGATAGCTTCATGGAGGCTCGTGTGCTAATAGATAGTTGTTTGTATAGCTGTAGGCGAAGATAAACCCAATCTCCTATAAAAAATTCTCTTTCGCTTCTTCGTGTGTTAGCTTGTTGCTTCATTCTAGCTTGAGCGGTAGAGAGATTATCCTTTAGCAGCTGTAGGAGTTTGTCCCTGTCAATTAAATTTTGGTCGACCTGATCTATCTTAGCTAAGCCAATTACATACTTTGGAATCACAGGAGCCGGTCGACCATATAATGCTTCATATGGGGTACATTTTGTAGATGAATGATATGTAGTATTGTACCACCATTCAACTCAGGGGAGTCATTTCGTCCACTCCTTTGGCCGATCACTGGCAAAACACCGAAGATATGTCTCTAAACACCTGTTCACCATTTCTGTTTGGCTGTCAGTTTATGGATGATATGCAGTGCTCATCTTAAGTTTGGTACCCTGCAACTGAAATAACTCGGTCCAAAATTTACTAGTGAAGACCCTAGCATAATCACTTACAATGGACCTTGGCATCCCATGCAGTTTAACAATATTTTCTATGAAAATCTAAGCAATACTAACAGAAGTGTAGGGATTTTGCACAGCACAAAAATGAGTATATTTTGTAAGTCGATCAACCACCACAAGGATTATACTTTTACCTTTGGAAGGTGGCAGCCCTTTGATGAAGTCCATGGAGATATCAGTCCACACCGAGTCAGGTATGGGTAGTGGTTGTAGTTTCCCTGGACTCGCCACTGTTTCACCTTTTTACTGTTGACATACATCACATTATGCTATGTATTCAGAAATAATTTTTTTCATCCCTTTCCAATAAAAGTTTTGCTTCACTCGTTTGTAGGTTCTTAGAAATCCGAAGTGCCCTGCTAAAGGTGTGGAGTGCATTTTGTGCAGAATGACTTTGATGCAAGGGGAGTTTGGTATAAGCACAATACGACCTTTATAGCGTAGATCCCTCGAATCTCAAGTATAGTGAGCTATTGTGCTTGGATCCTCCTCTAATTTTTTTATGATGTTGCTGCTTTCTAGATCGTTCTTCCATTCCTCCCTAATGCCCTCGAGGAAGTCGGTGGTAGGAAGAGAGATGGCCAAAAATTCAGCTTGTTGGGGGAGCCGTGAGAGTGCATCTACAATAACGTTTTCTTTCCCCTCTTTATAAATAATTTCATAATCAAATCCGAGAAGTTTGGTTACCCATTTTTGCTGCTCTGGGGATGATATCTTCTGCTCCAAAAAGTACTTAAGGCTTCTATGGTCGGTTTTAATTTGAAATCGTCGACCAATCAGGTAGGGTCTCCACTTTGTTACTGCGTGCACAATGGCGAGCATCTCCTTATCATAGATAGATATTTTTTGATGGGAGGGAGACAACGCCTTGCTAGTGTATGTGAGTGGTCGACCATCTTGCATGAGAACGGCTCTAATTTCAACTCCCGATGCATCGGCCTCAATGATGAAGGGTCGGCTGAAATCTGGTAGCGCTATCACCGGTGTCGTCGTCATGGCTGCCTTAAGTCTGTTGAAGGCAGCAGAGGCTTTGTTCGACCATAGGAAGACATCCTTTTTTAGTAGAGAAGTAAGGGGGGCACTAATCTTCCCATAGTCCTTCACGAATTTTCGGTAGTAGCCTGTTAGTCCAAGGAACCCATGCAACAATTTCACATTTGTAGGTTTCGGCTAGCCTTGCATTGCTTCAATTTTTGTTGGGTCTACGGCCACTCCTTCTTCTGATATTATATGCCCAAGGTACTCTACTTTTTGCTAGAGAAAGCTGCACTTTAATAGTTTAACAAAAAGAGTATTCTCCCGAAGGATCGTCAAAACAATTCGCAAGTGCTAAAAGTGAGTCTCAAGAGAAGGGCTATAAATGAGAATATCATCAAAAAATACTAGCACAAATTTGCAAAGAAAGCTCCAAAAAAATATCGTTCATGAGACTTTGAAAGGTTGAAGGAGCATTAGTGAGTCCAAAGGGCATTACCAAGAATTTATAATGGCCGTTATGAGTGCGGAAAGCAGTTTTTGGGATGTCGCCTTCACATACCCAAATTTGGTGGTAATCGGATCGAAGGTCCAACTTCGTGAAGACTTGAGCTCCTTTTAATTCATTAAGAAGTTCATCCACCACTGGTATTGGGTACTTATCCTTGACGGTGATGTCATTTAGAGCTCGATAGTCGATGCACATCCGCCAAGTTCCATCTTTCTTGCGCACAAGTAGCACTGGTGAGGAGTAGGGGCTGCAGCTTGGCCGAATCACCCTTGTTTCAAGCATTTCTTTCATGATCTTCTCAATTTCATCTTTCTGGAGGTGAGGATAGTGGTAAGGCCGAGTGTTTGATGGTGGTTTGCCCGGAAGGATTGGAATTCGATGGTCATGTTGCCGAGTAGGAGGAAGACCACGCGGTTCAGCAAAAACATCGTTAAATTCAATAAGCAGTTAGGTGATATATTGATCTTTAATTTCTATTTTCTCCCCCTCGGGTTGCTACTGGAGATGCATAAGAAAGCCACCATTTATCTTGTGTAAAACTTTCTCTATTCGTTGGGTTGAAACGGTGGTTACGTTGCTTCCGCGCTTCCCGCGTAGGGTGACCTGTTTACCTTTGTAATAGAATTTCATAATCAATTTGGAAAAGTTTCAAGAGACATCACCTAGTGTCGTCAGCCATTCTATGCCTAGCACAGCCTCATAATCATCAATTGGCAGGAGGAAGAAGTCGGCAACAATTTCTTGGTCCTGCAGTAATAGTTTCACCTACGGGCATCTTTGGTCGCATTTTAGGATTCGACCGTCAGTGACCTTTACGTCGAACTTGCTACAACCTTCAATGTGGAGCACCATCTGAGAAGCAACCTTACTATTTAGAAAGTTATTAGTGTTGCCTGTATCGATGAGAATGGTGATCGGTTGTTGTTTGAGCAGGCCTCCAACTTTCATCGTTTGCGGATTTGAGTAGCCGGCTAGCGCATGTACCGTAAAGTCGGTCGATTGTGGCTCTTCTTCCACATCTTCATCCTCATGTTCAAGACTCTCTTCTAGCTGTTCACTGATCTCTTCTTCCACTGATTCAATCACAAGAAGTCTCCCCTTTTTGCAGCGATGCTCGCGGCTCCACGGCTCGTCACAATGCCAACATAATCCCTTGGCAGATCGATCTCAGAGCTCTTCTCTTGTCAACCTTTTTAGTGCAGGAGCTTGGCTGATAGTAGGGGGGGCAGAGGGCTTTAAGATTGCTGGTCGGGGAGTGACCCTAGTTCTTCGGGCTTTGTGGTTCAATCGCTCCTCCTGAAGTCGTGCGAAAGAGATGGCTGCTATAAGCGTGTACGGTTGTCGCGCTTTAACTTCTCCCTGGATCTCCAGCTTCAAGCCCTCAATAAATGTCCCCAATAACTATTTTTCAGACCATTCATGAGTTTGATTAGATAACCTTTCAAACCTAGTTTGATACTCCTGGATGGTGAAGGTTTGTCGGATCTTTGCTAGTTGTCCGTCGATGTTCTTGTAATCGGTTGGTCCGAAATGGATCAGCAGTCCTTCTTTGAATTGTCACCATGAGAGGACTCCATGAGCATGTTCAAACCAATCAAACCATTGTATGACATCCCCTTCAAGATATATAGCTGCAATTTCTATCATAGATCCATCTGCAGTTTTGTGGTACCGAAAATATCGCTCCATGCGCGAGATCCAACCAATCGGGTCTCCTTCTTCCCATCTAGGGAAGTCCACCCTCATGCGTGGATAGTGGGGATCGATCATAGAGCCTCCCCTCTCCTAGAGGTCATCTCTTCGATTAGAGCTCTCTCCTTGATGTGATTTCTTTGGGCTCGGTGGTTGACCCAAACTAAGTTCGGCAAAGAGAGTCCGAATCTTCTCCTCCATTCATGTCTCGAAGGCTTCGAATTTAGTATCAATTGCCTCCTCGGATGCCATAGCATATGTTTCCAAATCTGTAATATTAAGATCTCTTTTTTGCTGTCAGGTTAAAGGCATGTATTGGTTGAGAGAAGTGGTGGTTGAAAGGGTTGGTGGATTGGTGAATGTAGGTTGCGGTTTAGGCTTGTTTTATGGCTGTTTTGGGTGCAGTTTGGGGCTGCGGTTTGATGGAGTTTTTGGGCTGTGATGGTAGTGGATGAAGGTTAGAGAAGAGAGTTTTAGATCTATGGTAGATTACAGCAAAGATTTGACAAAAATCAATAGCAATTGCTGCCTATATGTGTTATCTCGTAAGAGCAGAATTGTCGTCGATGAAATAGCGGTTTCTCGATGAAATTTCCAGCGAAAACTCAGGGGTTTGATGGTAGAATCTTAGTTTAGATAGCAACAAGGATAACAAATTGTATCAAGAAATTTTGGCAGCAAAGTAGTAAAGAAATTGGTGCAAGTTGCGATAGCAGAATTCTTGTCGAAAAATTTCAACAGCTTGCAACGAGAGATTGCAGCAACACACGAATTTTTTTTTGATGAATTCCATAATAGATCAATCATGGATGGGAGCCAAGATGATCTATGAGGTGCACAAAAAATTTTGTTCAAAAAGGATAATAATTAGATCACTTAAAGGCAAGCAACATGCGGCTGAAATTTTCATGATGATCCTTTGTTCGCAAAGATGGTAACTTTTGCGACGCAAGGAATTCGCAGGCAAGGGATCGATAGAAAAACTTCTTTTTGATATTTTAGATGAAAAATTACAGTAGCAAAAGGTATTGATGGTAGAAAAATACCAGATTTCTGATGCAATTGGAGGTGGCGACTGTAGATTGAATTGATCTACGTCAGGAGATGACGGTGGAGATGACGACGTTAAGAGCAATTGTGGGAATTGCTTGGCTGATGGTGGGCAGCAGGGATGGCAGCAAAAGCAGCAAGATCACTACTCTGATATCAGATGATAGAACCCTAGAGGAATTCTATGGAGATTGATCTTTGAGGGGGATCAACCCTTGGAACGCTATAGGGGTTCCACCCTCCAAGTAGCCTAGTGGCTGTAATTCTAGATTAATCTTTCTTATTCTAAAGAGGTGGAGGCTACAAGCTTATATAGAGCTCCAAACCCTAGCCCTAGGGGCTGCTTCCTAAGTGAACTACCCAATTTGCCCTCAACATTAGCGGGCCGGCCCAGTAACAAGGGGGGCGATAGCTAAGAAGCCCAAAGACCCAAATATAAATCCTAGCCTCTCTTCTTTATAGGATAGAGGTGGCTAGGTGGAGTTTATTACACTCTCACAGGGTTTTTATTAGATGCTACATGGTTGAGTAGGACCCAACCCTGCTAGGGTCCTATCAAACCCCAACCTTGAGGACAAGGCTGATTCGAAGAGGGCGGACTTGAATACCATCACAATAAGTGCTATTTTACATATCTTGAAATTTGCTATGATTGAATGGTATGATTGGATGTTGTATTGCAAAGCTATGCTTAAATATTGTATGATGTGATTAATAGCTAGTGTTTTGTAAAACTTGGATATCTTTTAAACTAGCTATGATGCAACTTCTCCTTTTTATTGATGACATAGGGGGAGAAGTAGATTGATGACTTCATACATTAAATTGAATATTTTATATATTTGCATGATGAATTGATGATTCTCATAATTTGTGATAAATGTTGCTTAGATTTGGGATAATCCAATGTTTCTATCAATGACATATTGATAGGGGGAGTTTGGTTAAACTCTGGGGAGTTATGGTTAACTCTGTTAGTCATCAATTAGTTGTCATCATCAAAAAGGGGTAGATTGTTGAATCTTGGATTTTGATGATGAAACTAATTGATTGTGTTTTATTGTCTACCTACGTTTTGAGTGACGTAGGTCTACTATCGATCAGGATTAGACAGTTGACATTGGAGGAATTGACGTTGTGCCAGGTGATCACGTTAGGATATTGGATGTCGAGCCGGAGGTTCGGTCGACAATCGGTAGAAGGCTTCGTACGTCGGGCATTGGGCCAAGAAGAGCGTGTTGCACTAAGGATATCGGGGTTGCGGAGGTCAACCGCCGATTGGGCAACAAAATGCAAGAGAGGATGATGCGCTGAAGAATCAGACGAAGCGCCGACCAATAACGTGCCGAGCAATAGAATGTCAATTCGCATTGTAATAATTGTCTAGATCGAAGTAGAGTTTTGGTTTGTGTGTGCAGGAGTAACTACGATAATGATGAAGATGTAAAGCGAAACAAAGTGCTGGAAGACAAGTGCGATGGATCATTAGGAGT
The DNA here is from genome assembly GCA_024322285.1 of Musa beccarii. NCBI lineage: Eukaryota > Viridiplantae > Streptophyta > Magnoliopsida > Zingiberales > Musaceae > Musa > Musa beccarii. Next base: position 77,607,254 of record CM044395.1, read on the forward strand.
TTGAGAGTCTGACGAAAGTCTGAAGATTCATTGGGAGTGCTGTCGAAATTGGTCGAGAACGAGTAGGGAGCTTGCCAAAGGGTTTTCGGATGTTCGTCGGAAGGTTCGTCGAAAGTTCATGGAGCTTGCCAAGAAAGATCGGAGCTTGCCAAAGAAGCTCGTTGGAACTCGCCAAGATCATCATGAAGTCTAGGAGCTTGCTGGGAGTCTGTAGAATGGTTTCCGAGAGTTCGTCGGAAGACCGTCGGAAGTTCGTCGGAAGCTCACCGGGAGAAGTCTTGACTTGTCGGACTTTGTAATAGTTTAGGAAATATCTTTAATTTCATAATTAATATATTAATTTGGGTTAGGATTAGGTGTTAATCCTATAACCCAAGTAGGGGCCAATTGGGCTCGATAACGGACTGGTTTGGGCCGAGTTTAAGGCCCAACTAGTGAGCTGGAAGTGTTCAGCGGTGGCACCGCCCAGGTCCGGAGAGCCCAAGCGATGGCATCGTCGGGCTGGGTGGTGGCATCGCCCAGTATACTATTAGTGATAGATCGACAAAGCGGTGGCACCATCGACAAAGGTGGCACCGCCACGACGACAAAGTGGGTGCACCGCCATCGCAAGCGGTGGCACCATCAAGACCGAAAAACCAAAAGTGATTCAAATTTGGGCTCCAAATTTGAATCCTCTTGAGGCCTATAAATACCCCTCTCATCCATGGTTCAAATATACATAAAAACTGAGAAAGAAGAAGGGAAAACTTTATTGAAATTATATCAAAACTTTATCTCTTATGCTAAAGTGTGATCTAGCCTTAGAGAGGGTTGAGAGGCCTTGTAAGGGTTACCTCCTAAGCCCATCAAAAGGAGATATGTTGTAAGGGAGTTCATCCTCGCCCGTTGGAAGGAGAATAGCTAGTGGAAAGCCGGTGGCCTCAAGTGAAAAGGAATCGGGAGTGGACGTAGGTCGAATGACCGAACCACTATAAAAATGGTTTGCGTTTATGTACATGAATTTATCTTTCTGCAAACCTTTACTTTGCTAAGTTCACTGCCCTCCTTCTCTTAATGCTATCAAGCTAAACACATTTCCAATATAATTTAATTGAAGCATAATTTTCAACATACGAAGTTTCCGAAAGTTGTTTTAAATCGCTGAATTTTTCGTTCTTAACCGCTGCACTAATTTACCCCCCTCTCTTAGTGCCACTCGATCCCTAACAACATCCACCTTATATGTGTGACTCTCTAGGCCTGATACCAAGTTAGCTATGAGTCGCTCCCATCAGAACTCCTTCTGACTCAGAACACCTTCTAATATAGTGAATTATTATCTCCATAATAATTCACTCGACTCATCGACTATGGACGTACTAGGCCACTACGCCATAGTCCCCAAACGGTACAGGGAAATATAATCCGTTGGATCTGTCTGTCCTTAGTTACCATATATCTATAGTCCCTCATCCATCTAATATCCCAGAGACCGTATATTGGGCATAGTAGAGTCAGGCCCATATGGAATTTTGTTCGAGTCTCGCTCTAATCAGATTCTCCCGGAGAACTCCTTATCTCTAAATCCGAATGACCCTGGTCAGAGATTTTGCATGAATGAGCATACGTGGGATATTCATCTCATGATACCGAGAGTGGATAATCCTTTATTGACACATAATTGCCTTCGTAAGGTTGGCTACCATTCCCGAGAACCCACTATACTAGATCTGGAGCTCTCCAAACCTGTATGTCCGGTGTCAAAGAATGGAGTACTCAAACAAGGCATCTTTGGTGCCTCAAGTCTAAAGACTAGACACACTACTAGGACTACGAAATCGCTGTCTTACATTAGGTATCATTAACCATACAGCATTCTGTAAGTGGATCAATCAGTGAACTCATTCTCCAATGAGCACCTGCACTGTACCTCTTATGTCCCCACACAAGTGACTATGAGACCAGTCGTCTCTATCATATAGACGAGTATATAGCGCACCAGTCTATCTGGTTATCTCGATGTCCTCATCGAGTAACCTATGACCAGGATGATTTAGGATTAATGTTTAAAGGTATATCGGTCTCATTATCGTAATCTCATTACGATTCGATTCTCATTACATAGATCCATGGACATCACAATATTCATCCAGATAATGTGAGAAAATACCAATAATAATATGCGGAGAGATTGACATAACATGTCATAGGTGCCACCACTCACATGATTGGCTTATAGGGCACCTATAACCAACAATCTCCCACTTGACCTAAAGCCAATCACCTACATGTCTGATCCCCATCAGACCTCTATGACACTCAAATATAATCTGAGTCAATGACTTTGTTAGTGGATCTGTAATGTTATCTTTTGATGGAACTCTTTCCACTGCTATATCTCCACGGGCTACGATCTTATTGATCAGGTGGAACCTCCTCAGAACACTTCTGACGAGACCTGGGTTCCCTAGCTTAATCGATCGCCCTGTTATTATCGCCCTATATGGGAATCAACTTCACACTGTTCGATACGATTCCCAAATCTATGATGAACTTTTTATCTATACACTCTCTTTTGCTGCTTCTACCATAGTAATGTATTCCGCCTTTGTGGTACCTAACTATCTAGATAGCCAAGCCTTTACTATGGAGAGCATTCCTACATTATTTTCAATGATTAGGATGTTATTCACATATAACACCAAGAAGGTGATAGCGCTCCCACTTACCTTCTTGTACACATAAGGCTCATCTTTATTCTTAACGAAGTCATAAGATCTGATCATCTCATCAAACCTTATATTCCAACTTTAGGAAGTTTGCTTTAGTCTATAAATGGACTTAAACAATATGCACACCTTATCTGGACTGTGCTTGGACATGAACTCGTCATATACACTTCCTCTTCAAGGTTGCCATTGAGGAATACAGTTTTCACGTCCATCTGCCAGATCTCATAATCATAATGTGCTACAATAGCCAATAAAATTAGGATGGATTTCAGCATAGCTACAAGTACAAAGGTTTCATCATAGTCAACACCTTGTCTCTAACGATACCCCTTAGCCACTAACCTTGCTTTATAGGTCTCCACCTTTTCATCTATCTTAATCTTCTTCTTAAAGATCCATTTGCAGCCGATGGGTATAATACCCTCAGGTGCATCAACAAGATTCCAAACCTTGTTGGAGTACATGGATTCCATCTCAGAATTCATTGCTTCTTGTCACTTCCTAGAGTCTATGCTCATAATAGCCTCCTCGTAGGTTTGAGGTTCAATATCCTGAGTGTCCTCTCCATTGACATGTCCCACATATCTCTTAGGAGGGTATGACACCCAACCAGTCCTATGTAAAATTGGAACTTGTGTGTTAGGTACCTGAACAGACTTGATCTCTAGAATGGTGCCTGAGCTAGGTCCTCCAACCTCGCTCAATTCTATCATGCTCCCACTTTTTTGGCCAAGAATCTGTTTCTTCTCAAGAAACACTGCTCTCTTGGCAACAAAGATCTTTTGGTTCTCATGGTGTTAGAAATAATAACCACAAGTTTCCTTAGGGTATCCCACGAACTTACACCGTTCCGTCTTAGATTCCAACTTATCGGGATCGTGTCTTTTAACATGAGCAGGGCAGCCTCAAATCTTAACAACCTTAAGATCGAGCTTCTTCCCTCTCCATATCTCATATGGTGTAGACATTACCAATATAGATGGAACTCTGTTCAGAAGGTAAATTATGGTCTGTAGGGCATATCCCCAAATAAGATGGGTAGGTTAGCGAAACTCATCATGGACTGCACCATATCGAATAGTGTGTGATTCTTCATTTCTGATATGCCATTGAGCTGTGGTGTATAAGGAGGTGTCCATTGGGATAGAATCTCATGATCCTTAAGGAATTGGGTGAATTCTGTACTCGAGTATTCTCCTCCTCGATATGATCGAAGAGTTTTAATACTCTTTCTAGTTTGGTTCTCTACTTCATTCTTATACTCCCTAAATTTCTCAAAGGCTTCAGACTTATACTTCATCAAGTACACATGTCCATATTTAGAGAAATTATCAGTGAAAGTAATGAAGTAGGAATAACCACCTATGGCATGAGTTGACATAGGACCACATACATTACTATGTATGAGTTCTGGTAACTCAACGGCTCTCTCTCCAATTCCACTAAATGGAAAATTGGTCAAATTTCCATGAAGACAAGGCTTGCAAGTTGTATATTACTCGAAGTCAATTTTTCTCTTGGCCATGCTTACATTCATGATGTGTGAAGCAGTATTTAGCATAAACAAACCATTATGCAATGTCCCTCTAGCAGTGATCTTATTATTCTTACTGATTGAACAATAATTATTCTCAAAAAACACTTTATAACCAATTAATGTCAAACATGAAATAGAAATAATATTTTTGATAATAGAGGGAATAAAATAACATGCATCTAATACAATAATAGTTCCATCAGGCAAGTGTAGAGTGACCTTGCCGACAACAACAGTAGCAACTCTTGCTTCATTACCCATCTTGAGGTCCATCTCGCCTTTTGTCAATCTCTTATGCCTTGTTAGAACCTACAACGAATTGCAGATATGATAAGCACTATCGGTATCCAATACCCATGCATTATCATAAGAATCTGACACATGGAGATTGATCATGAAAGTACCTAAAGCTTTTCGAATCTTCTGTTTCACTTTTTCTACAATATACGCCTTGCAGTTCCTCTTCCAATGCCCATCTTGACCGTAGTGGAAGCACTGGCCTTTGTCCTTTGCTGGATCAATTTTGGCAACCTTTGCCTTACTCCGTTTGCCCTTGCTCTTACCCTTCTCAAGGGTCTTCTCAGTCTTTCTTTTCCTTTTGGTCTCACTAACATAGAGAACTAATTTTTCTTTCTTGATAGTGCTCTCTGCCTCCCTCAACATATTAAGGAGCTCAGGGAGAGATACCTCAAGTTTGTTCATATTGAAATTTATAATGAACTGAGAAAAGGAATCTAGTAGGGATTAAAATATAAGATCAACACACAGGTTATCATCTAGGACCATTCCTAGACTTGTGAGTTTTTCAATCCACTCTATCATCTTCAAGATATGGTTCTAAACCGGTGTCCCCTCAATCATCCTGGCATGGAAGAGACTCTTGGATATCTCATATCGCTGAGTTCTTCCCTGTTCTTCAAACAGTTTGTGGAGGTGCAGGAGTATGGAATGAGCAACCATGTTTTTTTGTTGTCTTTGTAACTCAGGAGTCATAGAGGTTAACATGTATCACTGGGTAAGAGTGGAATCATCTATATACTTCGCATATTGGGCAAACTCTTCTTGAGGAGCTTCTGCCTCAGGTTGGGGCATGACCGTATCTAAGACATATGCGATTTTCTCCACTGTAAGAACTATTCTTAGGTTGCGGAGCCAATCCGTATAATTTAGACTAGTGAGACAGTTGGCATCAAGTATGCCACATAGAGGGTTTGATGATGACATATTTCTGATAAACAGGAGATATAGTATAAGTAAATAATATACAAATTTCATGAAAATAAACAATTAAGATATGGACTTCTATCTTGACATGCTCCTACTAATTTTTCTAACGAGTCACATGACACCCTCATGCATGTGAAATGGAAGTCTTCGGTAGACTTTTAGTGGGGATCGAGATCCAATCGGTATCTTAGTGTAACCTCGAGGGACTCGACCAATCACACTAAGCCCAAAAGGTAGACAACTCTTACCAATCACAACTCCTTATAATTCCCGTTATATTTGGCCTGTGAACCACCATGGCCTCGAGGGACTCGACCAACCATGATGTCCAGTTAAGTAATTACCATTGTTACAAGATGAGTTTGATTTAGTGATATGCCCTCGAGGGACTCGACCAAGCATACCATGTTCTCAGGTCACGGTGACATCTTTATGTCGAAGATAATATAGCGAGACGCGAAATAGGTGAGCCTCGAGAGACTCGACTAGCTTAGCCTACGTCGGGAATTGGTTCCTACCCCTAACGATGGAAGGCCACATGGGTCAATCTTATTGCCTCACGCTTACCGACTTAATATTATCATAGGAGGGGTTTTAGGTTCGGTCTCATGATATGACGTGTCACACACCTACATATTTAATATATTTACAACATATATAAATATATATATATATATATATATATATATATATAATTATCTAGTAGATGTATAGCATTCACATACACAAGCACAGTAGATGATCAGGACTTCAACCTAATATGATTAGGCTTGAGCCAGTAGGCCTAATCACTTACATCAGGATCTATGTGCATATTAGTGCATCTATATGCATGGTGATCATTTATCTCATCATCGTCGGACCTACCGGCACCTCGACACATCTCCATGCGTCGTGATCATCTGAATCGGTCTTCGGGATCCCGCTACCATCTTCAGGCTTCCGTCGTGCCTCTAGGATAATTACAACATAATTACAAGCACACAGGCCTGACAATCAACAAAAAATTAAGGCTCGCAGGCCCCAATAATCACATACACACATCACAAAATCTATGATCATCTTCTCACACCACACATCACATATACATATCATGTAGGATTACTAGATAAATAATAATAGTTACTTAAACCTTTTAAATAACTAAAATTCTGAAATAAAGGACATGTAGGGAATTTTTAGAAATATTAGAGGTATTTTCATAATTTTTTGGGACATGCCCTACAATTTTTGAAATTTATAGGGGCAAAACTATCATTTGTCCCAAATCTCCCCCAAATCTTGTGGCCATCGCCTCCCTGCTGCGGCCACCACCTCACAAGCATGCAGCAGCCATAATTTCTTGCGGTCGCCTGCTAGGCGTGCATCAACCCTCGGCATGCATGTGGCATCGCCTTGGGCGCTGCTGCCTCTGCATAGAGGCGGTTGCCGCCTCTCTTTACGGCGCCTCCTCGCGCTGGTGGTGCGCAGCCCCCTCACGGGTGGGCGGCTGCCTCGCGCATGGGTGACCGCCGCCTGTGCCCCTGCGCAACAGCTTGCGCAGGGCGGTGGCCACCCCGCCTTACCCAGGCGGTGGGTAGCTGCCTCGCATAGGTGGTGCGGCTGCCGCCTTGTGGCCATGGGGCGTCGGGGTGTGCAACCCGCCACGAAGCGGTTCTTTGCTGCGCACGCCCACACACACGCGTGGCGCGCCTTGCGTAGGCAATGGGTAGCCGCCAGGCTGTTGTTGCTTTGCGTGCACTAGTGACCATAACTCCTTGCGGCTGCTACCTTGTGCGCGAAGGCAGCTGCCGCCTCGCGCACCGACGGTCGCAACCATTGCGACCGTCGCATCGCACGTGTAGGGGCTGCTGTTATGCGCACCGCCTCCGGTCGATCTGTTGGGCAGAACAGTTGCTGCCTTTACCTCTTTCATTTATGTCAACAAATATGATGCAAAAGGATCATTCTTCAGATATGAAAACCACATCAAACGCAGCAACAACACGTAAAACAATTCTACGTGAGCAAACACAACATATGTAGTTTATAAGCCAATCATCGCACGATGAACCTGGCTTTGATACCACTGTTGGTAAATTGAGAGATTCGGCATCTCATGCACAGCGAAAAATAAAAACAAGATCAGATTTTTCATAGTTACGTACTTGACCGTCGTGCGACGATTGGTGCACAAAAATCGTAAATCCGAAAAATCCGCATGTATCATGTCAGAAGCGTTACTTGGGGAGATCGTATAACCTCAAAAATTTCAGATCCGATGAATAGGATGAAGAAGCACTAGCGTACTCCTCTCTAGCGGTAATCCATACAGCGGATGCAGCAACGATGCTCCTCAGATCACCGCGGGATCTCTCTCCACGTGCACCACAAGGCTGCCGGAGCTAATGAGGAGGAGAGGAGACTGAAGAGAATAGGAGGATGACTACCAAGAGCTCTTAGCCTATGAATCAGGAGGTTTCTCCTATTTATAGAGATGGAGGAAGCTTATCCTTAACAGATCCTATTCACACTGGATCTCTGTCCAGTTGGATCTCATTGTATCTTATCCACAGGATCCAATTTGATCTCATCCAATTGGATCTTATCCAATCATTTAATTAGATCTCATCTGATTACCCAATTGGATCTCATCCAATTACCCAATTGGATATCATCCACAGGATCCAAACTAGGGGCTTCGCAAATATCTCATATCTGCACGTCTACTCATTGCAACATCCATCTTATGTGTGTGGCCCTCTAGGCCCGATACTGAGCTGGCCGTGAGTCGCTCCCATCAGAACTCCTTATGACTCAGAACACCTTCTGATATAGTGAATTATTATCTCCATAATAATTCACTCGACTCATCGACTATGGACGTACTAGGCCACTACGCCATAGTCCCCAGATGGTATAGGGGGATATAATCCATCAGACCTATCTGTCCTTAGTTACCATGTATCTATAGTCCCTCATCCATCTAATATTCCAAAGATCGTATATTGGGTATGGTAGAGTCAGGTCTATACGGAATCCTATTCGAGTCTCGCTCTAATTGGATTCTCTCGGAGAACTCCTTCTCTCTAAATCCGAATGACCCTGGCCAGGGATTTTGCATGAGCGAGCACACGTGGGATATTCATCTCATGATACCGAGAGTGGATGATTCTCTATTGATACACAATTGTCTTCATAAGATTGGCTACCATTCCCGAGATCCGACTATACCAGATCTGGAACTCTCCAAACCTGTAAGTCTGGTGTTAAAGAATAAAGTACTCAAACAAGACATCTTTGGTACCTCAAGTCTAAGGACCAGATAGACTACTGGGACTACGGAATCGCTGTATGACATTAGGTATCATTAACCATACAACATTATGTAAGTGAATCAATCAGTGAACTCATTCTCTAATGTGCACCTGCACTATACCTCTAGTGTCCCCACACAAGCGATTATGAGACCAGTCGCCTCCATCATATAGATGAGTATACAGTGCACCAATCTATCCGGTTATCTCGATGTCCTCATCGAGTAACCTATGACCAGGATGATTTAGGATATATGTTTAAAGGCATATCAGTCTCATTATCGTGATTTCTTCATGATCCGATTCCCATTGCACAGATCCATGTACATCATAATATTCATCCAGATAATGTGAAAAAATACCAATAATAATATATGAAGAGATCGACGTAACATGTCACAGGTGCCACCACTCACATGATTGGCTTGTAGGGCACCTATAACCAACACTTGGGCATAGACTAGATTGGTGCCCGAGCTGGTGAACTTGGGCAAAGACTGGGCTGGTGCCCGAGTAAGTGAACTCGGGCATAAGGGTGGACTTGTGCCCGAGCTGGTGAACTCGGGCATGAACTGGACTGGTGCTCGAGCTGGTGAACTCGGGCATAAACTTGGATTGGTGCCCGAGCTGGTGGACTCGGGCAAAGATTGGACTGGTGCTTGAGCTGGTGAACTCAGGCAAAGATTGGACTGGTGCCTGAGCTGGTGGACTCGAGCATAAACTGGACTGGTGCCTGAGTTGGTGAACTTGGGTAGAGAACTTGGATCTGTTCTCGGGCTAAAACTAGGTCCAGGGGTTCCTTGGAAAAATCTTTTGTCGTCCCGCAGATCCTGGTAGGGGATCTGACATCGTGCTAGTGGGAGCCTGGGGTCATGTGCATCTGACAGGTGGTCAACGTCGCATGTGACCTTTGGCGAGAATTTTTTGGCCTCCCATTTGTCGTCTCGGACCCTCACCTTTTGTGGTGCCCAACTCAAGGTCGGGATGACTTCCTCCTCATCATCATCGGTCTACTCCTGAGGTCAATGAGTCAACCTTGGAGAGTTCTAAAGTAGAGGTGGTCAGTTCATCCTCGGGCGACGTACCCTTGGCAGACTCGAAGGCCCTTGTGGCCCTCCAAGCAATGTGGTCGTGGCATGATGTGGACTCGATGGTGATCGAGGAGCTCCTAGGGCTTATTCGGGATCGTTATAGTATCTCGAAGGAGTACGAACTCTATGCCCCATCGTTGGGGCAATGCCCTTACGACCCATTCCTAAATGGGTTCGGGCTGACCATGGATGCCCTCGAGGCGGGGTTGAGGTTCCCCTTGCATCCTATGATTATAGAATACCTCCGGTGGTGGGGGATCTCTCCATCCCAGATGGCGACTAACTCCTGACGTTATCTGGTGGTCTTCTTGGGAGAGTACCATGGGGCGGGGGTCGAACCAACCTGAACGTTGTTCCTTGTATGTTTTCGGTTATGCAAGAGCCGAGGTGGGTATTACTTGACCACCCGAGGTGGGTTTAGGATCAGTGGCACCCCTTCTAACAATAAGAGGTGGAAGATACGCCACTTCTACATGAGCAGCCACCGAGAATGGGGGTTCTATGTGGGGTGGACCTCCCGAGCCATCAACAATATCCCCCCTTTCCTCTCCCATGAGGAGGCCGAGCATATGGAGCATTTGAGGGGGATCCTATCATCTTCTCGGGCTGTTAAGGGGATGACCGAGGAGTGGTTGGTCGATGCGGGGCTCAGCTCGGCCCCTAGGGGTATAGTTGGACTCATCATTTTTTGGCATTTTGTTTCTTATCCCATTTCTGTTTTGTGTGCTTCGCTAACTGACTCATGACTTGCAAAAATGGTGAACCTCTAATCAATGAAGGGGATGCCTCATCTCTCGACTGTAGCACCACCTTCTCGGGAGTGGGAAGGAACTGAGGCCGAACCCCCAGTTCAAAAGGGGACCTTGGGCTACCAAGGTTCTCCCGATGAAGCCAAGGTGGGGCAGCCAAAGAAGAAAGCGAGGGGACTGACTCGGAAGTTGTCCGAGGGGGCGACACTCCGTGAGGCCGCTGTGCGAGCAGTGTGCGGGTCGGGCAACGACTCACACGAGGAAGGCTCCAGCGTGAAAGGGAAGGGTCGCATTGGTTCGACCAGGGATGATCTCCTAGCTAGGCGGTCGGAGCGGCCCATGTCAATGAGGGACCTGTGCTGGGTCCGGGCCTCCAGCAAGGGCAAGCCCTTCCGGGCCTTGGATATAGCGGACTTAACAGAGGGGAACCGGGGGTGCCCTACGGGTCCCGATGGCCGACCCTCAAGATCGACAATCGTACCTGGGCTGATGGCTCGGCGGCCCTAGAATTCGCCAAAGGGGCACTCCACTCAGCTTTGGCGAAGTAGCTATACTGCTCACCCTCCATGGTGCTGATGGACCATACCGTAAAGTCGCTAGTCTGGGTAAGCATCGCGCCCCTCTGTTTTAGCTTCGGACCATCTTGTTGTGCCCGATTCTGAACTTGTGTCCTTGCAAAACTACCATTACATGACAGTGCTAATCGACCAAGTGCACAACGCAGGCCGGGTGATCGAGCACTTCGGGGAGGCGAACTCCGACTTGAGTTAGGAGGTCGAGGAGCTGAAGGGCGGTCGCAGCCTCGAGGCTGTAATGATCATGGTGACGCGAATGCTACCGAGGTCGAGATCGAAAGGCTGAAGGCGGAGCTGGGGAACTCCCAACACCAACTGAAGGACAATCACGGGCGGATCTGCAATTTCAATGACGAGCTACTCATGCTCGCGCAGAATGTGGAAGCCGACCGATCGGCAACCCGGGCTACGGAGGAGGTGCTGCAAGAGGAGCGCCGAGGGGCCGAGGAGCGGGTGAAGGAAGCGATCATTGAGAACAAGAAATCACTCGGGTTCGAGCTCGGTCTTTAGAGATTGGGCTAGGTGACCTATGAGTTCGGCTACCGGGTGGTGCTTGCCTACTTCCGCGCCAAGTACCCAGATCTGGAGGTGGAGGCCGACTCGTTCATGGACCTCCCCGAGGATCAAAACGTGGACATGCATGAGGACGTGCCATTTGACGATAGCCTGATAGCCCCTCCCCCGAGCTAGTGAGCTTGCAGCATGTTTTTTGTTTTTGCCTTTTGGTTCCAGTCAGGCTGAGTCTGAGTTTTGTAAGGCCCAGGCCGGTCATAATGTAAATATTTTTCCGATATGAATGCAAAATTTGTTTTCCTTCATAAATCTAAAGTTTTTATCGGTGGTCAAGGGTAGAATTTCTTAAGGTTCACAATGTTCCAGGTCCTTGGTAGTGGGGTCATGCCCGTGGTCTCGAGGCGGTAAGTGCTATCTTGGACCACGTCGTAAACCTGGTAAGGTCACTCCCAGTTTGCCACTAGCTTTCCCCTGGCTTGGGTCGAGTCTCTTACTTTGGTCTTTCGGAGGACAAGGTCATCAACTTGGATTTAGCGTAGGCGGACCCTTCGATTATAGAGTCGGGCCACGATTTTCTTATATGTCAAAGCATGGAGGTGGGCCTCGGCCCTTCGCTCATCGAGGAGGACAAGGCCGGCACGGAGCCCATGCTCCGAAGCTTCTTTATCAAAGTTCTCTACCCACAGCATCGGGAATATCACCTCGAGAGGGAGCACCGCCTTAGTCTCGTACGCTAGGCTGAATGGAGACTCTCTCAAAGCTATTTTGGGAGTGGTTCGGGATACCCACAGGACGCTCTGGAGCTGATCGACCCACACACCGTGAGCCTCGCCCACTATTTTCTTCAAACCTTCAAGGATTGCCTGATTGGTAATTTCGGCCAAGTCGTTGGTCTGGGGGTGGGCGACCGAGCTGAACTTCAGCAGTATCCCGTAAGACTGACAATAGGTGTCACTCCCCCCTGAATTTTAATCTCATTCAGGAGGTGTGACCCTGTCTTAAAAACAATAACATTATTATTTCAATAACAATCCAATCCAGGATCCATATTAATGTTTGAGGACACTGAGAATCATTCAAGCATCATATTCACACCCATCAAAAACATGTGTAGTTTATAATCCTACACCCCTTCACTTAATGATTCATAAGATCCAAAGCTAACTCAACTAAGCATCAACCACTTCATAAATCCATACGTGTGGGAATATATATAATCGCAAAACTAACATTTGTTAGGGATCGAGCGGCACTAAGAGGGGGGGGGGTGAATTAGTGCAGCGGATTAAAGTGAATAAAGCTTGAAAACCGATTCCGGAGATTTGCTTAAGAACTTGATTCAGCGAAAGAGACTTTAACTTGAAAATATTCAGGTAAATGAACTTGGAAGTAGGAGAAGAAATCCGATCAGTTTGCAGCTTAAGTAATTTACGATGTAGAATTTAAGTACTCACTGCAAAAGTAAACGCTGGCGATATATAGTGGTTCGGTCAAATGACCTACGTCCACTCTTGAAGCCTCCTCCAATGAGGCTCCCAACTTCCACTACCAAGTCTCTTGAAGGGGAAGGACCAAACACCCCTTTACAGCCTTTTACAAGAGGTTCCCTCTCTTTACAGGATTTTTACAAGTAGAAGAAAGAGGTGAACACTTGAGCAATTGAGAGCAGGAATTTGCTATAGCTTAGACTCAAATCTAACACGCAAAGGTCTCCTAACCAGCTAGAAGTAAAGGGGTATTTATAGAGAATTTTGGGATTCAAAATCCCGCTCAAAAGGTCTCGTCAGAAATTTTGATCAGAGGCGGATACTACCGCTGCATCAAGCTTGTGATACTATCGCTCGCTGCGTGTGTCGATGTCTTTGGCGGTACTACCGCCTGGCACTAGCGGTACTACCGCGACACAGTGGTTGCAACCACTGTCAAGCGGTACCACCGCTGCTGGGCGGTACTACTACGCGGTGGTGCTCGGCTGGTCAATAGGCGGTGCTACGCTGGGTCGGCAGTGCCACCGCCAACCCTTACCAGAATCAGTATGGGCCAACCTTTGGCCCAATACAGATACCCACTAAAGGCCCAATTGGTCTAATACAGGTCTAGATAGGTTTAACACCTATTCTATACCTTAATTAAGTGCTAACTATGATCTTCTAAAGCCAAATTATACCAACACCATCAAGTTATCTTTCAAGAGCTTTCCGCGATCTTCCTTAGCGGACTTTAAGCAATCCCTTGATTCCTTCCGCGGACTCCCGGTGGCTCCCGAATTCTATGGCGAGTTCAACGAGTCTTTCCAACTCTTACGAACCTTTTCGGTTGTCTCCGCGAACCTCCGAGCGATCTTTCGGCGAACTTTCGAAACCTTCGGCAAGTCCCCGATTTCATCTCGGTTGACTCCGGCAGCTCTTCCGATGATCCTTCAGATATCTGGTGGACTCTTGAACTTCCAGCAACTTGACTTTGGTAATTTGCTCTATCATAGTTAATCCTGCACAAACAAACACCAAAAACTCTACTTCGATCTAGATAGTTATTACAATGCGAATTGACATTCAGTTGCCCGGCACATCATTGGTCGGCACTTCATCCGATCCTTCGGCACATCGCCCTCTCTAGCGGCTTGTTGCCCAATCGACGGTTGACCTCCGCAACCTCGATATCCATGGCGCAACTCCGCACTTCTTGGCTCGATGCCCGACGTATGAAGCCTCCTGCCGATAGTCGACCGAACCTCCGGCTTGACATCCAATATCCTGACGTGATCACCTCCGGCGCAACGTCAATTCCTCCAGCGTCAACTATCTAATCCTGATCGATAGTAGACCTGCGTAACTCAACATGCAGTTAAACAATAAACCACAATCAATTAGTTTCATCATCAAAATCTGAGATTCAACAATCTCCCCCTTTTTGATGATGACAACTAATTGATGACTAATGGAGTTAACTATAACTCCCCGGAGTTTTAACCCAAACTCCCCCTATCAATATGCCATTGATAGAACACTTGGATTATTCCAAATCTAAGCAACATTCATCATAATGTTAAGAGAATCAATCAAACCATCATGCAAATATATAAAATACTCAATCAGCATCCCATTGCATGAACTCATCAATCTACACTTCTCCCCCTTTGTCATCAACAAAAAGGAGAAGTAATATTTTGCTAGTTTTTAAAAGTTATGGTTCAGGTTTTAAATCATACTAGCTAGATTTTCATTAACATTCAATCACGGTAAGTTTATCATCATATGCAAGATAGCACTTGTTGTGATGATGATAATTCAACACTTGCTTCTTGTGCTAGTTTGCACTTTGCTTTTCTTGAGATTTGCAAGGTAGCAATTTTGTTATTGTCAAGATAGCAAGTTCCTTTATGGCTAGCAAGATATCAAAATGAATATTGACATTAATGCTTCAATCATCAAAATTTTGAAGTCATGAATACGAATTAACCATTTAAGAAAAAATAAATCATGATACCAATTGTTAATAAGCAAGCAAGCATTCTTTGCAATACACAAGCTAGCTCTCTTTCAATTTTTGCAACCAAGTTTTTCTTTTGCAAGCTATCAAATTTTTGTTTGCAATGAGCTAACAATTTTGTAAAATTTACAGCATTCTTAAACATGCAAGCTCACAAGTTTAAAAAACTTTGTAATTTCTAGCTAGCTATGTTTGCCACTTTCTCTTGTGATATCTAAGCTAGCATGCTAATTTCCCTTTGTCATTGTCGAAAGAAGAGAAGAATTAATACTTCAAATAAGATGTTCTTTTTCAACAAGATCAAGGTCAAGATTCATGAGGTAATAAATAGCAAAACATGCTACTTGAAGCATCCTCATCAAAATCGCATTTTAAGGAAAATTCCAAGCATCAAGATCATGATTTTCAAACATATATATTTTAACATCAATTTCCAATTCATGATAAGGAAGAATAAATCAATACTTCGATCAAGTGATGAATTCCAAAAGACATCTTAATCTGTCAAAATCTTTTTAGAAAGATATTTCAAAAGGATATATTGCAATCGTAAATATCGATAGGTGATTCATTTAAGTGCAAAACCACTTTTACATCATCAATTTTCTAAAGATTCAAAATGACAAATAGATTACCAATTTCATGATTCATTTGGTAGCAAATAGCAAAAAGAACAATTTGTTTGATGCATAAGAAATCTCAATAAGATAATATTTCATAAGAAATTTCAAGAATCAATTAATAATCATATTTCTTGAAAATTCTCAAGCCAAGAGGTCAAAAGAAGGTTCATGATTCGGTTGAAACAAAATCTCATTCTATTTTATGAAATGAATCATCAAAATCATTCACAAAAAAAACTTCAATCTCGATAAGATAGAGAAGAGGCTTTTTCTTTTGAGTAATTCATTTCGTCTAAGCATGCATTTATCTTTTCATGCCAAATCAAATAAAACCGAAAGACAAACTTAATTATCAAAACAAAAATATAATATATTATGAGATTCAATTTATCATGATAATGTGTTTCTATGTTTGTTTCAAACAAGTGTGCTCATGTTTCAAAAGATGAGTGTCAAATTTTAAAACCAAACATGAGTTTGTCATCAAGATATGATATCATAAAGTCATTAAACATGATAACAACCATTTAACATTTTCATTGTATCAGTGATGATTTCATAAGGTATATTCAAATATTTTCATGAAAGCCATCATCTTATAAATTCAAAATATAAGTTTTATCATTAAACCAGTCATGATCAAGTGCATTAAAATCTTTCATTCGAAAATTTTAATAAGAGCAACATAAATTGAATACATGTGTGTATGTATCAACATTTCAAAGCAAGACATAAGTTTTGTCATAAAAACCATTAAGACCAAACACATCACAAATAAAACATCATGAATAAAACATTTTTAACTTTTGTGTTTTATTTTATGTGGTTGATCTTATATAAGCATGTTCAAATTTTCATGTAAAAATAAAGTCATTAATATGCTTGTTTCTATCTTTTAATCATATTTGGTGTGCAAGCATTATCTTGAAACATGCTATTAAATTTTTATGTCAAACATCATGCATCTTGTTTGAAATCAAAAACAATGTAGAATCATCAAGATTCATGAACTTATCATGATCATATACTTTCCTTTTTTTTATGTGTTTCATTTGTTTCATATAGGTATACATCATCTAAAAATTTTATCATAAAAATGTTTAGGAGCCATTAATCCAAGATAGAGATTTTCAAATTATAAGCATGATACTATAAAATTATCATTAAACATTTTCAAGAATAACATGTAGTTGATATACAATCATTGTTACAAATCATTCAATCATCATTCATAATGTTGTATGCACCATTCAAAAATTTTACTTTTCAAAAATACTAGAAGGAAAAGCATAGTATAATTTTTAAAATATTTTTTTTTAATTTCCAAAAACACAAGAGAAGCATGACAAAAAAAAACTACTAACTAAGTTAAGCATTCATGGAAAGCATCATGTAATTTCAAAATAATTCAAGGAAGTTAAGTTACTTACCTCATTGTCGAAGCCCATTAAAGCATAGTTTGCTTCTTCTTTCCTTGATTCTTCTTGATGAGTCTTCTTCTTCTTCATTGGTCTCTTCCTCTGTTCAAGTTCATTGTTGATTTTAGATTTTTATTTAATGAACTTATTAAGATCGATTAAAGGTTCAAAGTCCTCTTCATTGTCCTCATCACTTGAGTCATCACTCAAGTGGCATTCTCTTGTTCTAAGTTCAAAAACCTTCTTGTTCTTTAGAAGGTGGTTCAAATGTTCATCATATTCCAAGAGTGTCATTTCATAGGTCATTAATGACCCGATTAATTCTTCAAGTGAATAATCATTCAAGTTTTTAGACTCTTGAATAGTCAGTAATTTTGGATCCCATTCTTTTGGAAGGGATCTTAAAATCTTGTTTACTAAATCAAAACTTGAAAAAGATTTACCAAGACTTTTCAAGCTATTGACGACATCGTAAAGCGGGTGTACATATCGCCAATAGTTTCGCTTGGTGTCATTCGGAAGAGCTCAAAATCATGCAACAAGAGGTTTACTTTTGAGTCTTTAACTCTACTTAGTTCCCTCATGCATGATTTCAAGTGTTCGCCATATATCAAAAGCCGTTTCGCAAGAAGAAATTCGATTGAACTCATTTTTATTTAAAGCACAAAATAAGGCATTCATAGCCTTTGCATTTAAAGAAAAGATTTTCTCTCTAAGTCCGACCATTCATTAAATCGGTTTAGAGGGAAGTTGAAAGCCATTTTCGATAATGTTCCACAAATCCAAATCCATTGAAAGCATGAAAACTCTCATTCAAGTTTTCCAATATGTAGTCGAACCGTTAAAGAACGGTGGACGAAAAACCGAAAAGCCCTCTTGAAAACCATTTAGAGCCATTTCTCACGGTAAATCCAGAAAGATAAAGAACGTGGCTCGATACCAATTGTTAGGGATCGAGCGGCACTAAGAGGGGGTGAATTAGTGCAGCGGATTAAAGTGAATAAAGCTTGAAAACCGATTAGGAGATTTGCTTAAGAACTTGATTCAACGAAAGAGACTTTAACTTGAAAATATTCAGGTAAATGAACTTGGAAGTAGGAGAAGAAATCCGATCAGTTTGCAGCTTAAGTAATTTACGATGCAGAATTTAAGTACTCACACAGCAAGTAAACGCGGCGATATATAGTGGTTCGGTCAAATGACCTACGTCCACTCTTGAAGCCTCCTCCAATGAGGCTCCCAACTTCCACTACCAAGTCTCTTGAAGGGGAAGGACCAAACACCCCTTTACAACCTTTTACAAGAGGTTCCCTCTCTTTATAGGATTTTTACAAGTAGAAGAAAGAGGTGAACACTTGAGCAATTGAGAGCAGGAATTTGCTATAGCTTAGACTCAAATCTAACACTGCAAAAGGTCTCCTAACCAGCTAGAAGTAAAGGGGTATTTATAGAGAATTTTGGGATTCAAAATCCCGCTCAAAGGTCTCGTCAGGAAATTTCGGATTGAGGCGATACTACTGCTTCTGGCATCAAGCGGTACTACGCTGCGTGTGTCGAGGTGTCTTTGGCGGTACTACTGCTCTGCAAGCGGTACTACCGCTGCATTACGTGGTTGCAACCACTTGTCGGCGGTACCACCGCTTTGTCTGAAGCGATTACTACCGCGACACAGTGGTTGCAACCACACTGTCAGCGGTACACCACCCGCTGCTGAAGCGGTACTACCGTCGGTGCTCGGTCAACAAGCGGTGCTACACTGGTCCGGTCGGCTTGATTGCCACCGCCGACCCTTACGTAAACTATATAGGCCAAACCTTTGGCCCAATACACTACCACTAAAGGCCCAATTATTTAATACTGGTCTAGATAGGTTTAACACCTATTCTATACCTTAATTAAGTGCTAACTATGATCTTCTAAAGCCAAATTATACCAATACCATCAAGTTATCTTTGAAGAGCTTTCCGGCGATCTTCCGACGGACTTAAGCAATCCCTTGGATTCCTTCCGTGACTCCCACCTGGCTCCCGAATTCTATGGCGAGTTCAACGAGTCTTTCCAACTCTTCCGAACCTTTTCGGTTGTCTCGCATGAACCTCCGACAATCTTTCGGCGAACTTCCGAAACCTTCGGCAAGTCCCCGATTTCATCTCGGTTGACTCCGGCAGCACTTCCGATGATCCTTCAGATATCTGGTGGACTCTTGAACTTCCAGCAACTTGACTTTGGTAATTTTCTCTATCATAGTTAATCCTGCACAAATAAACACCAAAAACTCTACTTCGATCTAAACAGTTATTACAACGCGAATTGACATTCAGTTGCCCGGCACATCATTGGTCGGCGCTTCGTCCGATCCTTCGGCACATTACCCTCTTTAGCGGCTTGTTGCCTAATCGACGGTTGACCTTCGCAACCTCGATATCCATGGCGTAACTCCGCACTTCTTGGCTCGATGCCCGACGTACGAAGCCTCCTGCCGATAGTCGACCGAACCTCCGGCTTGACATCCAATATCCTGACGTGATCACCTCCGGCGCAACGTCAATTCCTCCAGCGTCAACTATCTAATCCTGATCGATAGTAGACCTGCGTAACTCAACACGCAGTTAAACAATAAACCACAATCAATTAGTTTCATCATCAAAATCTGAGATTCAACAACATTTACCACAAGTTCATGTCATTATACTAATTAAACTTATCATTTCAAAATCCTGAACATGAGAGATTCTTTAAACTTTTACAACACATAAGTTTAGATTTATCCTTAACATTTCATCAAATGTAAAGTATACTTGTACAACAAAAACCTATCAACCAATAAAGATCTGCCCAAAATCTTCTAGCTTTTCATTGCTTCAACTTAAATCTAGCTTTTCAATGAGTGACAAGCTAACTTGAAAAATTTATATAGCAATGGTATGAGCATAAGGAGCTCAGCAAGCGACTAACATATTCCTAGCAAAATAGGATAGTTTTTAAGCAAACTTGGTATCAAAATGTGAGGTAGGAATATAAGAGTACATAGATAGCATCTCATTAGACACAAAATCATAAGGGTCATTTCATTCGAATAACATATTATTCATAACAATTGAGGAGAGAAAATGGGAGTATACCATTAGTATAGGAAGTATTTAGGCATGTATCAAATGATATATGAAGTATTTAGGCACATATCAAAGGCGTAAAAATGTTTAGGAGCATATCAATGATATACGAAACTTTTTAGAGAATATCAATGACATAAAGAATGTTTCGGCTAAAAAGTTTCGAAGCATATTAAGGGCATAAGAGGTATTTCGGAGTATATCAATGACCATATAGAAGGTTTTGAAGTATATTAAGAGTATAAGAAGTATTTCAGAATATAACAATGATGTATAAAATATTTCAGAGGATATCAAGGACAAATGAAACATTTCGGAACATATCAATGACGTTCGAAATGTTTCGAAGCAAATCAAGAACAGATAAAACATTTTGAAACATATCAAATGACATATGAAATAGTTTCAGAATATATTTTAAAGTATAACAATGGCATATGAGATATCTCAGAGCATATCAGAATAACGAATCAAAAATAGATGCTTAATATCATATCTGACGTTCATTCGTTTCATTCTTATCCAAAGCGCATATCTAAACAATAAGCAATGCTTTAGATATCATATCAAAACACAAAGGGTGTAGTGGGATCTTAAATAGAATCTCTCACGTTTGGGAGCATCATACATCCATGTCTGGATGAAGCCAAAAGGGGCTGGCAGAGTATCGTGGGCTCTAAGCATATACCATTTACCATTTCTGGCAAAGGTCCAAATAATCCCTTTACCATTTCTGGTAAAGGTCCAAATAATCACACAGTTACCAAAATATAAAAGGATAGGTTTGCAATAAAACTGGCATATATCGGAAGCACATGCAGAACAACGAAACATATATGCACCTATATAAAACAATTCGATAGGAATAGAAACTTTACATAATAGATTCAGGTTTGCAATAACTGAAGGACAATAGTATATAGGAATTTAGAACAATAATGTGCAGCTCAATGGAAGTAAAGATTTTAACAAAAATCAATTTTCAAAGGATGAAACAATAATAGGCAATATCGATAAAAGTTTGATTCTGGTAGAATTCGAAAGACATATCGCAAGATTTATTTGGGTAATCAATTATGCTCCGATTTACTCAAAATTAGTGTTATTCGAAAGATATATTAATCTAGTTTTAGATAAATTAAGTTTTGTTGAATTTGAGTTTTCAACAAGGAGTTATAAATCGATTAATAACCAAAGGTCAAAGAATATCATCTCTATTTTACAGAATTTATAGAGATGAATAGAATAAATGTTTAAATAGGCATTTGTAACTCAAATCTTTCAATATTAGTATCAAAAGAAATATCTATGAGTCTAGTTTCTCATGGAATAGGATTTGCTATAATCAGATTCTTAGACAGAGAGTTACAAGTAAAAGAGTACTAAAAGGTCTGAATCAATAGTCTCTGTTTTACAGATCTCATAGGATCAAATAAAAT
The DNA here is from genome assembly GCA_024322285.1 of Musa beccarii. Lineage (NCBI taxonomy): Eukaryota > Viridiplantae > Streptophyta > Magnoliopsida > Zingiberales > Musaceae > Musa > Musa beccarii. Next base: position 77,629,038 of record CM044395.1, read on the forward strand.
AATAGTTTGGGTAAGCATTTAGACTCCAAATCTGACAATATTAGATCACAAGAAAGATATTTGAGTATATTTCGGATGAATTTAGTTTTGCTAAAATCATAGTTCGGTATAAAAAGTTATGGCTAGAACAATACAAAAAGGTCAATATCTCAAAAATGTTCAGATTCCTAGTTTATTCCCAAATGGGAGAGATATCATATACAAAGACATAATCTTGCCAGTTTAATAGAATTGAGATAAAAATAGAGTTTAAGATTGCCATAGGATGGGGTTAGAATACTTGCCTTAAAAAAATTTGATTCCCAAATGTGAGGAATTGATGCAAAATCTTAAGCCAAAGCAAAACTTCTTCTTCTAGTTCAATTCCTCTTCCCTTCTCTTCTCAAGTTACGTTGGCTGTAAAGTTTCCCTTAAGTGTGCTTTAATTGCTTAGGTTTGGCTCATGCAAAGTGAATAAGGTGACAAGCATGCATGATGGAAGTTTAGGTGTCATCCATTGAATAAACACATGGCCCATCCTTAGGTTAGCTAATGACACATGTCTTCCATTTTTTTTAATTTAATATGAATCTTTTATAAATCATATCTAATTACTAAGATTTACATTTTAGTCCATAGCAATAAATTTTTAATATAGGATTAGTTAATGTAAAATAATTATTAAATAATCCTCATATTTACAAATAGGTCCTTACATTAAAAACGAGCCCTTATAAATTTTCAAAAATGAGGGATGTTACAGTAGGCCTTGAACTTCATGTTATTGAACTGGGTCCCGTTATCAATGACAATGGTCCTCGGAATCCCGAAGCATGTGATGATGTTCTTCCAAACGAACCCCTCGACTTGCTTCTCTGTGATGGACGTCGGTGGTTCGACCTCGACCCACTTAGTGAAGTAGTCGACCCCAACTATGAGAAACCGTCATTAGCCCAAGGTGGGGGAAAATGGGCCGAGGAGGTCCATCCCCCATTGTGCGAAGGGCCAGGCCATGTCGGTCGAGGTGAGGGGTACAACTGGCCGGTGTTGCACCCGAACATGCACGTAGCATTGTTGACACCGTTGCACATAAGACAGGGCATCTCAACGTAGCGTTGGCCAATAAAATCTTTGTCTGAGAATCCTGAAGGCCAAAGCTCAGCCTCTAATATGTTCCCCATAGATGCCCTTGTGAACTTTTGCGAGGACTGTCTTGGCTTCGAATGGGGACAAACAACGGAGGAGGGGTTGAGAGAAAACTCTTCGGTATAGCTTGCCCTTGATCTCGACGTACCATGCTTGGGCTCGCCTGAGCTGACGAGCCATGGTCGGGTCATCGGGCAGTACATTCTTCTCCTTATAGCGGAGGATCTCTTCCATCCAATTTAGAGTGACCTAAGTTGTGCCGATGTCCAAGATCGAAAGAGTCGGCACTGAGAGAACCTTGGTTTTTAATGGGGGCTCCTCGGGTGGCTGGTTGGAGGCCAACCGGGCTAGTGTGTCGGCTTGGGCATTGTGGGCGTGCGGTATCCTCGTGACCACTAGGTGGCCGAAATGAGCTAAGAGCTGTCGGACCTCGGTGAGGTATCATGCCATGGTCGGCTCTCGAGCTTTATAGGTTCCATTGATATGGCCCACCACCAATTAGGAGTCGGTGAAGGCTTCCAGGTTCTGTACGTGCATCACAAGGGCGAGGCGTAATCTTGATACTAGCACCTCGTATTCGACTTCGTTGTTGATGGCTTTGAACTCCAACCGAGGCGCGTGCTTATAGTTTTCTCCATTCGGGCTCCTGAGGATCATTCGTGCCCCTACTCCTCCCGATGTGGTGAACTCATTAATGTATAGGGCCCAAGCTCATGCATCCAAGCCCTATATAGCGGGACTATTTTTGGGGGTCAGTTCAGAAATGAAATCGGCCAGTACCTGGGCTTTTATCACCATTCGAGGTGCATATTGGATGTCGAACTCCCTAAGCTCGACCAACCACTTGAGTATTCAGCTCGAGGAATCAAACTTGGAGAGGATTTGGCAGAGGGGCTGGTCGGATATTACTGTTATCGTGTGGGCATAGAAGTAGGGTCGCAGCTTTCGGGCCATCACGATTAGTGCCAGCGCCAACTTCTCTATTGGTGGGTAGCGTTCTTCGGGTCCAGCAAGGATATGACTAGTGTAGTAGACATCTTGCTGTATTGCTTGATCCTCCCATACCAGCACTGAGCTGACCACATGTTCCGAGGTTGCCAAGTAGAGACCCAAGATGTCGCCCAGGAGTGTGAGATGAGCCAAGGTAGCTGCCCGAGATACGTCTTCAGCTTGCCAAAGGCTTCCTTGCATTCTGGAGTCCATTGAAAATCATTCGCTTGGCGTAAGGCTTAGAAGAAGGGAAGGCACTTGTCTCCAGAGCATGACATGAACCTCCCGAGTGCTATTAGTTTCCCAGTAATGCGTTGTATTTCGTTGACCGAGCATGGAGATTGCATTTCTATTATGGCCCGAACCTTCTTTGGGTTGGCATTTATTCCCCTCTGGTGGATGACGAAGCTGAGGAACTTGCCCGACTCGACTTAGAAGGTGCACTTTACAGGATTGAGGTGCATATTGAACCATTGGAGGCTCCGAAAGGTCTCGGCCAGGTCGGTCAATTGGGTTGCTGCTAACCTACTTTTGACGATCATGTCGTCAACATACACCTCCATGTTTCTCCCGAGTTGGTGCTTGAATACTTCATTGACCATCTTTTGGTAGGTGGCTCTAGCATTTTTCAACTCGAAGGGCATGACCTTATAGCAGTAGACTCCTTTGTCAGCAATAAATGCGGTGTGCTCTCAGTCTTGTGGGGCCATCTAGATTTGGTTGTAGCCCGAGAATGTATCCATGAATGTGAAGAGCTCATGGCCCGCGGTTGCGTCGACCAACTAGTCTATCTTCGGGAGGGGATAGCAATTCTTGGGGCATGCCCGATTAAAATCGGTGTAGTCAACACACATCCTTCAGCTTCCATTATGTTTCTTAACAAGGACTACATTCGATAGCCACCGAGGATATTTCACCTAGGTTATAAACCCGACGTTGAGTAGACTGTCTACTTCGTGGCTGATTGCTTGTTGACGCTCTAGGACAAACCTTCTAGGTTTTTGCTTGACTGGATGTGCCTCAGGATGGATGTTCAGATGGTGTTACACCACCTCGGGACTGATTCCTAGCATATCCTTTGGGAACCAAGCAAAGATATCAATGTTCTCCTTTAGGAATTGCATAAGTTGGACCTGGTCAGCCTCTGGAAGCATCATCTCGACTTTAATGACTCGGTCTGGGTGATCACTCCTAAGGGGGATTTCAGTAAGTTGCTTCATCGGTTGTGGATATGTTGGAGTTTTGGGATTATCCCGAGGATCAAGATGGGTCTGCTCGGGTAGTAGTCTCTTTGGCATGGACATGGCCATCAGGTAGCATTGTCTGGATTCCCTTGGGTCGCTTTGCACCATTCCGACTCCTGCCATGGTTGGGAAATTTATGGCCCGGTGGTAGATGGAGACGACCACCCTTATTTTGTTAAATATCGGGCACCCGAGGATCACATTGTATGCCGAGGGTAAGTCGACAACCATGAAGGTGACCAAGACTATTTTGGTCCTTGGCTCATTCCCTATGGTGACTAGGAGAGAGGTTGTCCCGAGTGGGGACACTGATTCTCCCATGAATCCGATGAGCGCTAATGCCATCGAGGAGAGCTCCTCATTTGTGAGGCCGAGCTTTTTGAAGGCATCCAGGTATAGGGCGTCGATAGAGCTCCTTGTGTCAATCATTGCTCTTTTTACTTTTGCGTTGGCTATACGGATCGAGACCACTAGGGTGTTGTTATGGTCCAAGAATTCCACCTCCTCCATGCTAAATATGATCTCTACCTCGGGCCATGGTCTCGGGCACTTTTCCACCATGCTCCGTGCATATGCTTTCCTCCTCGTGGTTCTACTGCCACCAAAAGCTGGTCCGTCGATAATGACATCAATTTGCTTTCGACCGGGCCCCTGGGTTAAGGGGATGGCTCCCTCGGCTTTTTGAGAAAGCGCCCGAGGTGCCCTTAGTAGATTAATTCCTCGATTTGGTTCTGTAGGTCATGGCAGTCCTCTATATCATGGCTGTAGTCTTGGTGGAACCTATAATATTTAGATCGATCTTTGTTAGTGGCTTTTACTGGGTTGGGCTCCCATAGGAGCCCTTTCTCCCAGATTTGAAGGAAGATTTCAGTTCGAGAAGCGTTCAGGGGGAGCCTCGGGTGTGGCGGTTCAGGTCAGTCGGGCCTTCTTCAGGATAGTTCTACGACCGACCTTAGGACCACTCCTCGAGTGAAGTCCATTCGAGGCCTTTTGTTATCCTTGTGCTTTCTCGCCATCAAAGCCTCAGCGATGATATGTTGGTTAGCGCATTGGAGCATCTCGGGGACGGTTGTGGGCGGTCTCTCAACTAGAGACTAGAAGAGTCTTGAGGGGCATAGTCCCATCAGGAATGCCTACATGACCAGAGATGGGTGAGCCTCAGGTATCCCTCGACCTCAGCGGCAAAGCGCGTTACGAACTGCGAAAGCGCCTCGCCATCACGTTGGGCTAACGCAAGGAGCATGGCCACAGAGGGTTTTGGCCGCATGTTGGCTAAGAAACTTTGCTCGAGCCCTTTCATGAGCTGGTCAAATGAGGAGATCGAAGCTGGTTGGAGCCGCTTAAGCATGGTAGGGAACGCCCTACACATCAAAGTGTCAGAGGTGCCATAGAGGGCCGTCTAGGCCCGAAAGGCGGCGACATGCTCTGTTGGATCGAAACTGCAATCGTACACCTCTAGGGCTGGGAGTCTAAAGTTGAGGGGAACAGGCTTGTCCTAGATCTCAGGAGCAAAGGGGGATGCTCCCAAGGCATCATCCCCGACCTCACCCCTGGACTTGCAGAACTGAATCAGATGACATGGTGTTGGTGATAGAACCCCAGAGGAATTCTATAGAGATTGATCTTTGAGGGGGATCAACCCTTGGAACGCTATAGGGGTTCCACCCTCCAAGTAGCCTGGTGGCTGCAATTATAGATTGATCTTTCTTATTCCAAAGAGGTGGAGGCTACAAGCTTATATAGAGCTCTAAACCCTAACCCTAGGGGTTGCTTCCTAAGTGAACTACCCAATTTGCCCTCAACCTTAGCGGGCCGGCCCAGTAACAAGGGGGGCGGCGGCTAAGAAGCCCAAAGACCCAAATATAAACCCTAGCCTCTCTTCTTTATAGGATAGAGGCGGCTAGGTGGGGTTTATTACATTCTCACAGGTTTTTATTAGTTTGTTACATGGTTGAGTAGGACCTAACCTGCTAGGGTCCTATCAAGCCCGCCCTCTTCAAATCAGCCTTGTCCTCAAGGTGGGTCAGGGTTCCATGAACTCGAGGAAGGACTTCAGCTCCTCATATGATTCCCATGTGGCATCTTCAAGTGGTAAATTAGTCCAATGTACTAGTACTTCAAGAGAGGGACGTCGGCGACGTATCACGACTCTGCTGGTCGAGGATGGCTTGTGGTTGGGCTTAAATATTTCCATCATCAGTGGTGTTGGGCAGTTGGATCTGGGATGCCTCGTGTTCTCCCAACTTGGGCTTCAAGCATGACACGTGAAAGACAGGGTGAATTTTGGCATCTTTAGATAATTTAAGTCTGCATGACGCCACACGGCTACGATCACGCTCTATGATCGATAGGGCCCATAAAAACGTGGAGATAGCTTCATGGAGGCTCGTGTGTTGATGGATAGTTGCTTGTATGGTTGTAGGCGAAGATAAACCCAGTCTCCTACTAAAAATTCTCTTTCACTTCTTCGTGTGACTGTCGCTTCATTCTAGCTTGAGCGGTAGAGAGATTATTCTTTAGCAATTTGTAGGAGTTTGTCCTGTCAATTAAATCTTGGTCGACTGATCTACCTTAGCTGAGCCAATTACATACATTGGAATCACAGGAGCCGGCCGACCATATAATGCTTCATATGGGGTACATTTTGTAGATGAATGATATGTAGTATTATACCACCATTCGGCCTAGGGGAGCTATTTCGTCCACTCCTTTAGTCGATCACTAGTGAAGCACCGAAGGTATGTCTCTAAACATCTGTTCACCACTTCTGTTTGGCCGTCAGTTTGTGGATGATATACAGTGCTCATCTTGAGTTTGGTGCCCTGTAACTGAAATAACTCGGTCCATAATTTACTAGTGAAGACCCTGTCACGATCACTTACGATGGACCTTGGCATCCCATGTAGTTTAACAATATTTTCTATGAAAATCTGAGCAATACTAACAGCAGTGTAGGGATTTCGCACAGCACAAAAATGAGCATATTTCGTAAGTCGATCAACCACCACAAGGATTGTGCTTTTACCTTTGGAAGGTGGCAACCCTTCGATGAAGTCCATGGAGATGTCAGTCCATACCGAGTCTGGTATAGGTAGTGGTTGTAGTTTCCCTGGACTCGCCACTGTTTCACCTTTTTGCTGTTGACATACATCACATTGTGCTACGTATTCAGAAATAATTTTTTTCATCCCTTTCCAATAAAAGTTTTGCTTCACTCTTTTGTAGGTTCTTAGAAATCCAGAGTGCCCTGCAAAAGGTATAGAGTGCATTTCATACAAAATGACTTTGATGCAAGGGGAGTTTGGTATAAGCACAATACGACCTTTATAGCATAGATCCCTCGAATCCCAAGTATAGTGAGCTATTGCGCTTGGATCCTCCTCTAATTTTTTGATGATGTTGCTAGTTTCTGGATCCTTCTTCCATTCCTCCCCCTCTGGTTGGTGCTGGAGATGCATAAGAAAGCCACCATTTATCTTGTGTAAAACTTTCTCCGTTCGTTGGGTTGAAACGGTGGTTACGTTGCTTCCACGCTTCCCGTGTAGGGTGACATGTTTACCTTTGCAATAGAATTTCATAATCAATTTGGAAAAGTTCCAAGAGACATCACCTAGTGTCGTCGGCCATTCTATGCCCAGCAAGACCTCATAATCATTAATTGGTAGGAGGAAGAAGTCGGCAACAATTTCTTCGCCTGCAGTAATAGTTTCACTGTGGGCATCTTTGGTCGCATTTTAGGATTCGGTCGGCAACCTTTACGTCGAACTTGCTGCAACCTTCGATATAGAGCGCCATCCGAGCAGCAACCTTACTATTTAGAAAATTATTAGTACTTGCTGTCAGATCGATGAGAACATTGATTGGTTGTTGTTTGAGCAGGCCTCCAACTTTCATCGTTTATGGATTTGAGTAGCCGGCTAGCGCATGTACCATAAAGTTGGTTGATTGTGGCTCTTCTTCCACATCTTCATCCTCATGTTCAAGACTCTCTTACGGCTGTTCACCGATCTTTTCTTCCACTGGTTCAATCACAAGAAGTCTCCCCTTTTTACAACGATGCTCGCGGCTCCACGGCTCGTCACAATGCCAACATAACCCCTTAGCGGATCGGTCTCAAGCTCTTCTCTTGTCAACCTTTTTTAGTGCAGGAGCTCGGTGATAGTAGGTGAGGTGAGGGCTTCAATATTTTGGGTTGGGGAGCGACCCTAGTCCTCCGGGCTTCATGGTTCAATCGCTCCTCCGAAGTCATGCGAAATAGATGGCTGCCATAAGCGTGTACGGTTGTCGCGCTTTAACTTCTCCCCGGATCTCCGGCTTCAAGCCCTCAATAAATGTCTCCAATAACTGTTTTTTAGACCAATCACGAGTTTGATTAGATAACCTTTCAAACCTGGTTTGATACTCTTGGATGGTGGAGGTTTGTCGGATCTTTGCTAGTTGTCCGTCGATGTTCTCGTAATCGGTTGGTCCGAAATGGATCAGCAGTCCTTCTTTGAATTGTCGCCATGAGAGGACTCCATGAGTATGTTCAAACCAATCAAACCATTGTATGGCATCTCCTTCAAGATGTATAGCTGCAATTTCTACCATAGATGCATCTGCGGTTTTGTGGTACCGAAAATATCGCTCCGCACGCGAGATCCAACCAATCGGGTCTCCTTCTTCCTATCTAGGGAACTCCACCCTTATGCGTGGATAGTAGGGATCGATCATAGAGCCTCCCTTCTCTTGGGAGTCATCTCTTCGGTCAGAGCTCTCTCCTTGATGAGATTTCTTTGGGCTCGGTGTTCTACCGAAACTGAGTTCGGTAAAGAGAGCCCGAATCTTATCCTCCATTCGCGTCTCGAAGGCTTCGAATTTAGCATTTATCACCTCCTCGGATGCCATAGTATATGACTCCAGATCTGTAATATTAAGATCTCTCTTTTGTTGCCAGGTTAAAGGCATGAATTGTTTGAGGGAAGTGGTGGTTGAAAGGGTTTGTGGATCGGTGGATGTAGGTTACGGTTTAGGCTTGTTTTGTGGCTGTTTTGGGTGCTATTTGGGGCTGCGATTTGATGGAGTTTTGGGCTAAGATGGTAGTGGATAAAGGTTAGGGAAGAGGGTTTTAGATCTGTGGTAGATCGCAGCAAAGATTTGACAAAAATCAGTAGCAATTGCTGCCTATGTGCGCTGCCTCGTAAGAGCAGAATTGTCGTCGAAGAAATAGCTATTTCTCGATGAAATTTCCAGCGAAAACTCAGGGATTTGAGGAGGGGTTTTGATGGTAGAATCTTAGTTTAGATAGCAACAAGGATAACAAATTGGATCAAGAAATTTCGGCAGCAAAGTAGTAAAGAAATCGGTGCAAGTTGCGATAGCAGAATTCTCGTCAAAAAAATTTAGTAGTTTGTGACGAGAGATTACAGCAACACACAAATTTGTTTTTGTGATGAATTCTACAATAGATCAATCACGGATGGGAGCCAAGATGATCTATGAGGTGCACAAAAAATTTCGTTCAAAAAGGATAACAATTAGATCGGTTAAAGGCAGCAACACGCGGCTGAAATTTTCTGCAGCAATCCTTCGTTCGCAAAGATGGTAACTTTTGCGACGCAAGGAATCGATAGAAAAACTTCTTTTTGATATTTTAGATGAAAAATTGCAGCAGCAAAAGGTATTGGTGGTAGAAAAATACCAGATCTCGATGCAATTGGAGGTGGCGATCAGAGATTGATTTGATCTACGTCAAGAGATGATGGTGGAGACGACGACGCGTCAAGAGCAATTGTGGGAATTGCTTGGCTAATGGTGGGCGGCAGGGATGGCAGCAAAAGCAGCAAGATCGCTGCTCGATACCAGATGATAGAACCCAGAGGAATTCTATAGAGATTGATCTTTGAGGGGGATCAACCCTTGGAACGCTATAGGGGTTCCACCCTCCAAGTAGCTTGGTGGCTGCAATTATAGATTGATCTTTCTTATTCCAAAGAGGTGGAGGCTACAAGCTTATATAGAGCTCCAAACCCTAACCCTAGGGGTTGCTTCCTAAGTGAACTACCCAATTTGCCCTCAACCTTAGCGGGCCGGCCCAGTAACAAGGGGGGCGGCAGCTAAGAAGCCCAAAGACCCAAATATAAACCCTAGCCTCTCTTATTTATAGGATAGAGGCGGCTAGGTGGGGTTTATTACATTCTCACAGGATTTTTATTAGCTGTTACATGGTTGAGTAGGACCTAACCCTGCTAGGGTCCTATCAGTTGGGCTCAGGGAATGGCCGATCGGTCGGACGGAGACTGGGAACACTACATTTGGGAGTCATCCCCAGGCCCCTGAGTTGCTCCCCTACCTCTTCCCATAGTCGTTCATGGGGAGCTAGATTTTTCAAAGGGATGTCAAGCAGCTTTGGGACGAGCATGGGCGGGGTTGGCACCTAGGGGCTCACTAGGCGCATAAGCCGTGGCATGAGTGGAGTGACTACTTGGATTATTCCGGCCAGGGCTTGCACTTGCTTTGACAAGTCAAGGAATGCCTCGGGCGAGATGGTCGAGGGCGCTAGGATACTTCCCGGGGGGGATAACCCGGGATCGTTGAACAAGCGCTAGTAGCGATCCGGGGTCTGGTTCGAGGTGCCCCCGCCCACCTGTGCTATGGGGGTCAGGCCTACGACGGCGAGGTGGGCAGTAGGTTACCCTTTGGGGGGGCGAGCCCCTACATTAGTTACAGGACACTCCTGTGATATCGGCCCTCCTTCTAGCGCCAAAAATGTTGTCGAACTAAAACGGCCATCGGTCAACGTGGCGGGTTGGCCTAGTTCGATCGTCGATGCTCTGGAACGTGTCTTGGCTCGGCCTATGGCTGACGCAACTCCTCAGGGTGCTCAGCTCCTACAAGAAGGCCTCGGTTTGGATCTGTCTCGACTTGGCCCCTCTGATGATCAAGTCAGTGTGGGTGTTTTTCTCTCTTCTCTCCTCCCTTAAGCTAGGGAGGGGGCTTTATGTTCATACCCGGGGTCAGTCATATGCACTGAGCTAGTGGCGGCTTGTCTCTCGAGTGGTGAGAGCATAGCTTAGTTCGAGCAGCTCATACGGGGCGACATCGTGTAGGATGGTGCTATGCGGCGTCGTTCCGGGTTTTCGGGGATGGGCTATTGTAACATCCCTCGCATTCCTCGTTTCTACATTTTCGTATAAGAGTTTAATAGCAAAGTTACTATCCATTTTAAATTTGATAGATGAGTTTGAATGAAATTGAAAACCTATTTATAAGATGTGAGGATCTGTTTGTAAAATTCGAGACCTATTTGTAAAATTGGAGGACTTAATTGTAAAAATATGTAACACAAGGACTAAATTACAAAATGCACAAAATAACAAATCCCACCATTTAAGACTCTCTGCCTTCGTTCCTAAGGAAACTGAGAAGGCAGCATACGTGGAGAAGAAAGGGAGAGAAAGAGAGAAGAAGATAAGAAGAAGAAGAGAAGGAGAATTGGGGATTTAGGGTTCTTGGGCTCAATACTTTTCATTGGGATCAAAATTGATCAAAGGCAAGTGTTCTAACCCCTTCCTACAGTTAGTTTGATCCTTGTTTTCCTCCTAATCCTGAAAATTTTAGAGGATTGAAGTTTAATAATGATATTTCTGCAATTGATGCATCAAACAGCGAATCTGGATTTCTTTCCTAGATTCTGTCCTTTCTGCCTTATCATGTCTATAACTCTCTGTACTGAATTCGTATTTATGCAAAATTAAATTTATACGAAAGTATACTGGTATATCTTCATTTTGAGACTAAGATGTATGAATTTGGAGTTCAATTGCCTATCTAAACTTCTGTTTGAATTGACCCTATAGAATCTGTAAAATAGAGATTCCGAGTTCTGACCTTTGGGCATTCTATCACTTGTAACTCACTGTGAACAAATCCAACGGTGATAAAATTAATCTTATTATAAAGTAGACTCGTAAAGCTTTCCGTGCACACCTTATTCGAAATATTTGGAGTACAGATACCAACTGAAATATTTGTTTAAGTCGACCCTATGCATTCTGTAAAACAGAGACGATATTTTCTGACCTGCTGTCACTAAATTACTTATAACTTCCTGTGGAGACCTCTAATTCATACCAAATTTTGTTAATCCGAATCTAGATTGTTATATCGTTCAAATGACACTAATTTAGAGTGAATTGGAGCATATTTGGTTACTCAAATAACTCAGTAATTATACCTCTCGAATTCTGTCAGAACCAGATTTGTTGTCAAGTTTGCCTATTCTTGTTTTGTCCTTTTTGTTGGAAACAGAATTCAGCTAAAGCCTTTTCTTTCGGTTGAGCTATATACTCTTGTTTCAAATCCTTGTATGCCTATGCTATTAATTTCATTTTAAATTTGAATGCATTGTGAAAGAATATGCTTGCATCGATCTTTTTCAGTAAAAGGCGCATGTACGTTTTATTATTCGCATGTGCTTCCGATATGTGCCAAATTATTGTTCACACCTGTCCTTTTGTACTCTGGTGTCTGTGGGATTGTTTGAACCTTTGCTAGAAATAGTAAAGGGATTGTTTGGACCTTTGCCGAAATGGTAAAGGGATCGTGTTTAGAGAGCTGAGATGCTCTGCCGGCCCCTATCGGCTTCATCCAGACGTGGATGATTACTCTCCTAGACGTGAGAGATATCGTTGAGATCCCACTGCACCCTCTGTATTTTTGATATGATATCCAAAGCATTGTTTGTGTTTATATGTGCGCTTTGGATGATACGAAAGTGAATGATCAGATTTGACATTTGAACTTCTGTTATTTGTTTGTTATTCTGATATGTTCTGAGAGATCACCCATGCACCATTGATATATTTCATATTGTCCTGTGTGTCATTGGATATGCTCCAACTTACCATTATCATCATCTAATATGCTCTAATTATTCCTTACTCTATTTGTTATGAATTAAATAAGTTGAATAAGAGGACATTCGTGATTCTGTTATGATGATATATATGTTTCCCTGTATCTGGCCTTGCATTTTGATATCAGGCTTATTGAAAGCTATTCTCCTTCCCTATGGATATGTTAGTCACTTGCTGAGCTCTATTATGCTCACCCCGTTGTTATATAATATTTTCAGGTTAGCTTATCAGACTCTGGGATGTTTAAATTGGGCTGAGGGAGGGAAAGCTAGAAGATTTTGAGTTGATCTTTAGTGGTTGATATGTTTTTGTTGTATAAGTATATTTTGTGTTTAGTGAAATGTCGATGGTGAACCTGAACTTGTATGTTATGTAAAGGTTGGAGGACCTCTCATGTTAGAACTTGAAATGTGAAGTTTAAATGGTGTGATGATATAAACGTGTGGTAAATGTTAGTTTTGTAGCTATATGGATTTCCTCACTTGTGGATTTTATGATATGGATATTGTTTAGTTGAATTGGCTTTGAAATTTTATGAGTCTTGGAGTGATGTGGTATATAGATTATAAACTGTACAGGTTTTATGAAATTATGAATTTTAAGACAGGGTCACACCTCCTGAATGTGATAATTTCAGGGGGGCGTGACAAAGGTGGTATCAGAGCATGATTTGAGGATCACTAAGAATTTTGATATGCTAGATGCATAATAAATTTTGAGGTTTAGTGATTTTTATTTAGAGATTGATCAAAATTCCTCTTTTGTTGTTTTTAGGAAGCGAGAATGACGAGGTCATCTGGTTCTCCTGTTTCATCTACTATTGATCAATTGAGTGGAATTATAAAAACTCTAGAAGCTATGACACAAGTAATACAACAACAAGTCCGACTGGAAAGAAATGATGGAGCAGGGACTTCAAACCGGATTGGGTTAGGAATTGAATAGTTTAAGAAGCTCAGTCCTCCCGTTTTAGTGGTGAGCTGATCCAATGGTAGCAGAGCAATGGATGATGCGGATAGAGAAAATATTTGATGTTTTAAATTGCCTTGATGATCGAGGGTTTCTTTGGCTACCTTCATGTTGGAGGGAGAGGCTGAACACTAGTGGAGAACAATGAGGATGATTTCTGAAATTAGACATGAGCCATTCACTTGGAAGACATTTACAGAAAAGTTCAATGATAAATATTTCCCAGATTGCATTAGAGAGCAGAAAGAATTGAAGTTCTTGAATCTCACAGGAAATTTAACTTGGTAGCCAAATATGAATCTAAATTCACTGAGTTCTCCAGATTTGCCACACATATGATTGATGATGAGTCTAGAAAAGCAAGTAGGTTTGAGAGGGGATTAAGGCTAGCCATAAGGAGCCGAATATCAGCTTTAAAACTTCAGGCATATTCTGAGGTGGTGGAAAGAGCTTTCATAATTGAAAAAGATTTAGAAGAGATCCAAGAAATCATGAGCAAGAATAGTATGGATAAGTTTTTCTATAAAAATAGGAGAGGAAATGAACTGAGAGAAGTAACAAGAGGGTAAAGGTATCTGGATATGAGATGAGGAAGCTACCACAAGGGATTCCATTATGTACAAAATGTGGAGGCAATCATGAGACAGATAGGTGTTTTTGGGTGACCAGAGTCTGCTTTGGTTGTGGAAAGTTAGGTCACAAAATAAAAGACTGTCGTTTAAGAAAAGGAAGAACCCCTACCTCCCGGATCGTAGCCCATGCTAGAGTATATGCTATCACCGAGCAGGATGCTAGAGCCTCTAAATCGGTGGTTGAAGGTATTCTTCATGTTTTTAATAAAAATGCAAAAGTTTTGTTTGATCCTGGCTCTAATCTATCCTTTGTTTCACCACATTTTGCTTGTCATTTGAGTGTTCTACCTAGACCACTGGATTATATGTTGTATGTAACTATTGCTCTTTGTTGGGAATTCTTTGATAGCAAACTTGATATATCCATCTGTTTGATTTCTATTGGGGAACATGAATTCCTTGCCGATTTGATCCATACGGAGATCCAAGGTTTTGATATTATACTTGGCATGGATTGGCTATCTTCCTATCATGCTAGTATCAATTGTTATACAAAAGTGATCACCTTTTGCCTACCGGATCACCCCATCTTTTATTTTGAGAGAATTCGACATGATATGCCTCTTTATCTCGATATCGACACTTCAAGCTTATCATCTTATGCAAAAGGGTTATTTTTGTTATCTTATATGTGTAAAGGATCATTCAGATCAAGAAACTCAACTAAATGAAACTTTGGTGGTTAAAGAGTTCCACGATGTATTTAGGATGACTTACTGGATTACCACCAGGAAGGATGGTGAATTTGTTATTGAAGTAGTCCCGGGACAACCCCAATATCTAAGCCTCCATATAGAATGGCTCCCCTCGAGTTAGAGGAGTTGAAGAAGCAAATACAAGAGTTGTTAGATAAGGGTTTCATTCGACCCAGCGTCTCACCATGGGGTGCTCCAGTGCTATTAGTTAAGAAGAAGGATGGGACATTGAGGCTTTGTATTGACTATAGACAGTTGAATCAGGTGACCATCAAAAATAAGTATCCCCTACCCAGGATTGATGATTTATTTGATCAATTGCAGGGTGCACAAGTATTCTCCAAGATTGATCTAAGATCATGTTACTATCAGTTGAAGGTCAAGAAGGAGGATATTCCAAAAACAGCCTTTAGAACTCGATATGGTCACTATGAATTTTTAATAATGCCTTTTGGCTTGACTAATGCTCCTGCAGCTTTTATGGAATTGATGAACAGGATATTTCAGCCACTCTTGGATGACTGTGTAATTGTATTCATTGATGACATATTAGTGTATTCAAAGAGTACTCAGGAGCATGAAGAACACTTGAGAAACGTATTATCCATACTAAGAGAAAAGAAATTGTATGCAAAGTTTAGTAAATGTGAATTTTGGCTGAAGGAAATTACTTTCTTAGGCCATGTGATTTCAGGGAAGGGCATATCTGTTGATCCAAAGAAGGTGGAAGCAGTAGTTAATTGGGAAGTACCAACAAATGTAACTGAGGTTAGAAGTTTCTTGGGCATGGCAAGTTATTACAGAAGATTTGTGGAGGGATTTTCTCGAATCGCTTCTCCCCTCACCAAACTGACTCGGAAGAATATAAAATTTGAATGGGATGATGATTGTGAGCAAAGTTTCCAAGAGCTAAAAAGAAGATTGACCAGTGCCCCTATTCTCACTATTCCAAGTGGTAATGAGGGATTTGTAGTTTATACCGATGCTTCAAGAAAGGGCACTGGGATGTATTCTAATGCAGGAAGGAGAGTAATTGCTTATGCTTCTAGGCAACTAAAGAGTTATGAAGTGAATTATCCAACTCATGATCTGGAATTAGCAGCAACCATCTTTGCTCTAAAAATTTGAAAACATTACTTATATGGGCGAACATTTGAAATCCTTACTGATCACAAAAGTTTAAAGTATATTTTTACTCAGAAAGAGTTGAATATGAGGCAACGAAGATGGATAGAACTTCTAAAGGATTATGATTGTACCATCCATTATCACCCAGGTAAAGCCAATGTTGTAGCTGATGCACTTAGTAAAAAATCTACAAGCTTTATGGCTAGTCTGATTGTGAAACAATGGAGGTTCTTAGAAGAAAATTGTGATTTGAATGTCATGAGGAAAGGGCAAAATTCAATGATGTTGATGGCCTCTATTCAAGTGCTTGATCGATCTTACGCAACAAATTAAAGAAGGACAACTACAAGATCCACATTTAATATACTTGAGGAATGAAGTTGAAAAGGGATTGAAGCCAAATTTTCAAATTTTAGAGGATGGCCTTTTGAGATTTGGGGATAGAATATGTGTTCCTAATAACCCAGATATCAAGAATCAAATCCTGATGGAGGGTCACAATTCAAAATACACCATGCATCCTGGTAGCACTAAAATGTATAGGGATCTCCAAAGTCATTATTGGTGGGAAGGCATGAAAAAGGAGATTGCAATGTATGTTTCGAAGTGTTTGACTTGTCAGCAAATCAAAGCAGGACATCAAAGACCTGGAGGTTTGTTGCAGCCTTTAGATATCCCTGAATGGAAATGGGAATGTGTTACCATGGACTTTGTTTCAGGACTACCCAAAACCTCTAGGAAGCATGATGCTGTTTGGGTCATTATTGATAGGTTAACCAAATCTGCACATTTCTTACCAATCAATATGACTTATTCACTTGATCGACTTGCTGATTTATATGTTGATGAAGTAGTAAGGCTTCATGGTGTTCCAAAGGAGATCATCTCTGATAGAGACTCCAGATTTCTTTCTAGATTGTGGAGGAGATTACAAGAGTCTATGGGCACCAAGGTAAAGTTTAGCACCGCCTATCACCCTCAGACCGATGGTCAATCTGAAAGAACAATTCAAATACTTGAGGATTTGCTCAGAGCCTATGTCATGGATGGAGAGGTGAATGGGATAAAGATATTTCTCTTATTGAGTTCACTTACAATAATAGTTACCATTCAAGCATTGGATGGCTCCCTATGAAGCTTTGTATGGGCGAAAGTGTAGAACGCCTATATGTTGGGAGGAAGTTGGCGATAAAAAGTTGTTAGCACCAGATAAAGTACAAGAGACTACTGAAAAGATCCAAGTTATAAGAAAAAGGCTAAAGGCGCTCGAGTCGCCAAAAGAGCTATCTTGATAGCAAGACGAAGAGATATTGAGTTTCAAGCAGGGGATTTTGTATTTCTGAAGGTTTCCCCTTCTAAAGGCGTAGCAAGATTTGGGAAGAAAGGAAAATTAAGCCCAAGGTTTATTGGACCTTTTGAAATCCTTGAAAGAATTGGTTCTGTCGCTTACAGGATTATCTTCCCACCATCCTTAGGTCAGATCCATGATATTTTTCATGTTTCAATGCTTAGAAAGTATGTGCATGATCCCTCCCATATCATAAATTATGAGCCGATTGTGATTGATAAAGACTTATCCTATCTGGAGGAGCCCACTCAAATTATTGATAGGAAGGATAAAATCTTAAGGAATCGGGTCATCCCTCTCGTTAAAGTGATATGGAAACATCATTCTGGGGAAGAAACAACTTGGGAGCTAGAGGAGGAAATGAAGAGAGCTTATCCTCATCTTGTCATTGATAGAGGTATGGTAAATTTAGAGGACTAAATTTTTTTAAGGGAGGGAGAGTGTAACATCCCTCGCATTCCTCGTTTCTACATTTTTGTATAAGAGTTTAATAGCAAAGTTATTATCCATTTTAAATTTGATAGATGAGTTTGAATGAAATTGAAAACCTATTTATAAGATGTGAGGATCTGTTTGTAAAATTCTGAGGACCTATTTGTAAAATTCGGAGGACTTAATTGTAAAAATATGTAACACAAGGACTAAATTGCAAAATGCATAAAATAACAAATCCCACCGTTTAAGACTCTCTGCCTTCGTTCCTAAGGAAACTGAGAAGGCAGCATACGTGGAGAAGAAAGGGAGAGAAAGAGAGAAGAAGATAAGAAGAAGAAGAGAAGGAGAATTGGGGATTTAGGGTTCTTGGGCTCAATACTTTTCATTGGGATCAAAATTGATCAAAGGCAAGTGTTCTAACCCCTTCCTATAGTTAGTTTGATCCTTGTTTTCCTCCTAATCCTGAAAATTTTAGAGGATTGAAGTTTAATAATGATATTTCTGCAATTGATGCATCAAACAACGAATCTGGATTTCTTTTCCAGATTCTGTCCTTTCTGCCTTATCATGTCTATAACTCTCTGTACTGAATTCGTATTTATACAAAATTAAATTCATACGAAAGTATACTGGTATATCTTCATTTTGATACCAAGATGTATGAATTTGGAGTTCAATTGCCTATCTAAACTTCTATTTGAATTGACCCTATAGAATCTGTAAAATAGAGATTCCGAGTTCTGACCTTTGGGCATTCTATCACTTGTAACTCACTGTGAACAAATCCAACGGTGATAAAATTAATCTTATTAGAAAGTAGACTCGTAAATCTTTCCGTGCATACCTTATTCGAAATATTTGGGGTACAGATACCAACTGAAATATTTGTTTAAGTCGACCCTATGCATTCTGTAAAACAGAGACGATATTTTCTGACCTGCTGTCACTAAATTACTTATAACTTCCTGTGGAGACCTCTAATTCATACCAAATTTTGTTA